>JAOXNR010043454.1:0-19391 GCA_028571225.1 Parsonsia alboflavescens | reverse complement strand
GCAGTCATCAGAATGGTATTTCATGGCATCAAAGATATTGAAAGAGATTTTCTCACCATCAAATTCCATAGATAAAGATCCATCATGTACATCTATCTTAGTTTTTGCAGTTTTCAAGAATGGTCTTCCTAAAAGAATCAGAGAATGAGTAGAAAAGAGATTATTACCTTTATTCGTTTTTAGGACATAAAAATCTGCAATAAAAATTAAGTTATTTACTTTGACCAAAACATCTTCAATAACTCTTTCAGGATATGCTCAAGATCTATCAGCAAGTTGAATGACTATTCTAGTATCCTTTAAAGGTCCAAGATTAAGAGAAGAATAGATAGACAATGGCATGACATTTATTGATGCTCCTAGATCTAGCATACATCCTGTTATACAAACATTACCAATTGTGCATGGAATAGTAAATATACTAGGATCTTTTAGTTTTTGGGGAAGTTTCTTCTTAAGAACTGCTGAAACATTCTCCCCCACACTTACCTTTTCATCCCCGCTTAGCCTTTTCTTGTTTGTGCACAATTCCTTCAAGAACTTCGCATACCTTGGAATTTGCTTGATTGCATCTAAGAGCGGGATGTTGACTTCCACCTTGCGGAATGTCTCAAGAATATCCTTTTCCATCTCCTCTTTCTTATTTCCTTTAAGACCTTAAGGAAACAGAGGACGTATCTTACAGGGTTGAATTTCTCCCTTTTTCTCTTCATCCTTTGGAGAAGAATCCTAAGATGGTTTCTCTGTAACGATCAGCTCTTCTTCTTCAATTGCACTTTGCTTCATTGGCGGGTCTTGCAATTCCTTACCACTTCTTAAAGTCACAGCACTCGTATTCTCTAGAGGATTTATGGGTCGTGAAGGTAGGCTCTTAGATCCATGGGACTTGAGCTGGTTTAATTTGGAGGTAAGTTGTCCCATTTGTCTTTCCAGGCTTTGAATGCTAGTTTGAGTGCTTTTTCAGAAGGCCATGGTATTAGCTGTGAAGGTTTTCATCATCTCCTGTAGAGTAGAATTGGATGGGGCAGATTGTGCAGGATTTGGATCATTTTGAAAAGCCGGGGGATTGACTTGGTAAAAACCGGGAGGATTTCTTTAAGGTTGGTTTTGGTTTCGAACTGAATTTCCTCCTTGATTCCACCGGAAGTTTGGATCATCTCTCCAGCCTTCATTGTAAGTATTTGAATAGGGATTGTACCTCCTTTGAGGGCCAAAAAAATTTCCTGCAGCATTAACACTAGCATCATGGACATTAAAAGGACAAAGATCAGTAGCATGTTCATAACTACAACAAATATTGCAAGATTTGACTTGTTCACGAGTGCCAGTGTTCACAGTTATGAACTTTTCAAATAAATTGGTGATCTTAACCAGTTTTGCATCCATAGAATTGACTTCATTATCCTTCCTTAGAATATTGTCCCTTATTCCTAATGTCCGAACAAAAAATGTAAGTTTGTCAAACAATTGTCGCACATCTATTGGACGTTTTTCTAAGGGTGATCCTTACCTAGTTGCATCTATCATCACCCTATCCATATCATTAAGTCCTTCATAAAAATGTTGCAGCTTCGGATATCTTATTGTCAAGCAAGGTAGTTAACAACTTATTAAACCTGAACCAATACTCATGAAACTTTTCATCAGAACCTTGTCTAAAACTTGCAACATTTTCCTTAATAGATAAAACTCTAGAAGATGGAAAATATTTTTCAAGAAAAGTTCGCTTCATGGTTTCCCAGTCAGAGATAGATCTAGGGGGCAATTCATATAACCAATCATTAGCAAGATCTTGCAGACTAAATGGAAAAGCATGTAACTTTATTACCTTTTCTGTGGTTCCACCTTGTTTCAATGTAGCACAAATAACAAGAAAATCTTTGAGATGTCTGTGAGGATCATCTCCATTCATCCCACGAAAAACAGGTAATAATTGAAGAAAACCAGTGTGAAATTTAAAATTCTCATCAAAATCAGGAAAATCAATAGCCAAAGGATGATTAGTAAATGTAGGTGCAGTTAATTCCTTAATAGTGCGCATATCAATGTTACCTTCAACTGCACCATTACCTCTATTCGTTGCATGGTTACCTGTGGGAATAATATTCTCTGGGGGAACTATTATTCCTCTTCCATTACCTCCAGTTGTATTGTCGTTTCCTGCCATTGAAGACAATGAACTTGAATCATTTGAGATTTTTGCAGTTGGATTTTCGAAGACTGTGATCTCAGCTTGGTAGTCCTTTCCATTTCGTAAACGCATCGACTGGGCAAATTTTATAAAAATCGGATGAATAGTAACTCAGAACAGTAGATGGTGAACAATAATTTGTGGGAAAGAAAAAAAAAGATTAATTGCAAAAATTTAAACTTTAATAACAATTCCCCGGCAACGGCGCCAAAATTTGGCCATGCGTCGTAACACGAATAAATTAAACCTATCTACCAAAACTAATGCAGTTAGGGCAAGTAGGGTCGAACCCACAAGGAACTGAATCTCAGTTTAAAGAAAACCAATTAATAAGTAACAAAAGGGAGAATTTTTGAAAGAGTTTATAAAATAAAATCAAACAAATAAGCTAAATTAAAAAGGAGAATATAAATGAGAAAGCTGTTAACAAGAAACAATCTATAGGTCAATTGCCAAGGGGTTAATCATTGATCAAATAACACAATTAAGTAGTTGGTTTTAGAATTTGTCTTAACTCTCAAATTCCTATCCTTTAAATAGATCGACTTCTCGTAGCTAGCTAATCAATTAAACTTACGTCGTAGCGAACTACAAATTCAATCAACTAAATTACATAAGCATGTAGGCATAACTAGCGTCAAATCACATAAACAAAGGAGTTTTAATTCATTTAATTTGATTCATACACTGCTCTATCATCAAATAAAGTTGTTAGCCAAACCTAATTAAAACAATAGTTGCTACCTGTGGATTTATCAATCTTAACTATAATATTTAAGCCCTAGCAATATAATCATGCAAATTAATCTAGGTGATCAGTCTAAATTAATAAACATAATTAATAAGATGAAAACAAGAATTTCACAAATACTTTATAATAAGGATCAAATCTTTAATAGAAAACAAACCAAATCTCATAACCCCATAACAAAATAAGCTAGTTACTGTTCTTGTTAACCAAAGACCACTACTCACTTGACATGATTAATAAAACCGAAAAATACATAAGAAAAGAGGAAGAGAAAATCTGCCATTTGTTTTCGGAATTCCTCGGAAGATAATTCTTGAATTGTTGTGTTGTGTCTAAGACTATGACAAAGGGCTTATTTATGGGAGTAAGAGACTTCTCAATAAGTAGTTATCTAAAAGGATGCTAATAATAAATTAGAAACCTATTACAAAGCGAAGTAATTTCTAAAAAAAATCAAATCCTAATAAAACTGAAAGTCTGTGCCATGGCCCATGGTCAATGAACTTAGTCAACGCCATTGGTCATTCTGTAGTCCTCAACTTTAATTCGATGAACTGTGAAAATGGTGAACAGTATGCCGGAATAGTGACTATGAACAGTACCCCCAATGAATAGTGCAGTAATAACAATTTCAAAAAATCTTGAGCATTTTTCAACCAAGTGTTCCTGCAAACAAAAATCAAGCATAGGGGAGTAAAATACATCTAAAACAACATAATTAAGCTAAGTTACATAAAATAATGGCATAAAAAGAACATAAAACTTGGCATAATTATGTATAAATCAGGTAGGTTTTTAGAACCACTTCTCTCTATCACTTGTAATATCCTCTCTCTAAATAATATTTTCAGCTTTTAAACGTAAGTTTAATCCTGTCTTTCAAGTCGTTGCTTTTATTGCTTTCCTGCATTCCTATTTCGATCCTTTTGCTAATTTGGTATCAGAGCCATGATTGGCTAAACTTATTTATATCTTGTTCTTTCTAGTCCTAAAAGATCTTGATTATCACAGATCTATACTTTATTCTAGTTATTATATCTTCAAAATGTTTTGTTTATATTAAGTAAATTTTATGATGGGCATTCAGGCTTGATAATAAGTATATATTTGCGTGGGGGCAGTAAGGCGAAGAGGAAAAGCCGGTGCAAGACCTTGTAATTCGTGAACGTATACTTATTATTTTGAGCTTGTCAAGTGTAAGTCCCATGTAATTCGAAGGTTTAGAAGATATTTTCAAAACTATTAAGATATTATGATTTGAATATTTTAGTACATCTGGGATTTTCAATAATCTTGCTCAGATTGGATTGAATAAGGTATAACTAAGATCATGTTAGGCTTATTTAAGTCTAAGAGTGGCTCTACCTTAGTAAAAAATACTGAGATGCAAGACTTCCAAGATTTGGAAGCTCTAAACAGATGGACTGTTCCCACAGTTCCTTCAAGCCAAATATATAGATTTGGCTCTTTGGATTTGAAATCCAAATATTCCATAAAATTGATGGAACAAACAGTTACTATGGAAGATAATAGTATTGATCTGGAACTATTGCCTCCAAATGATATCAATAGATATCATTATATCCATATTGGATTGGTCCAAGTAGCCTTCAAACCATTAACCTTAGGTGGTTTGAATGCATCAATACTTGCAACTTTAAGAGATGCAAGATGCTTGGATTGGAAACCAACCCTTATGGGAGTGGCTCAGACAAGTTTGAGTCATGGTCCGGTATATTTTAATGTACACCCTAACTTATGTCTTTCTATGATAGATATACATATTTTTAAGGCAATAAGTCTTAAAGTACAGACTCATGGTTATAATTTCTTACCTAGGTCAGAAACTATAGCAATTGTCTATAGGATTTATTATATGAAACACAGTCTGAAAGACTGTCGCTGAGTCATTCCGTAATGAGTTCTCATATTTAATGGCTATAGTCCAAATAAATCATGAGATAGAGGAACTAATGGTGACCTCTATACCATTTCCTAAACTTAATAAACTTAAGTTTAAGCCCAGGGAAAGGAAGGATTTTTCACCTGGAAGGCCAATAAGGCTATTCCTGAGGGCTTCAGGATGCTCGGTCATTCGGGCTTATAGAGCTAAAAACTACCATAGAAGGGATAAACAGTGCTCGCTCACTCTAGCTTATAGTGCCCCGATGTGTCGTATCGCACCTAAAGGATGCTTGTTATCTTGAGCATATAATGAATCGAAGTGTCACATGGGGTTTAACGATGCTCAATCACTTGCGCATATACTGTCCTGGAGTGCCATAACAATGCTAGTTCATTTCAGCATATAGTGCCCTCGGAGTGCTGCATAGGGCTAAACTTTGCTAGGTTAGTATGGCATATTGTGCTCCGGAGTGCCATATTGCAGCTTAACGATGCTTGTTCACTTAGGCAGATAGTGCACCGGAGACCCATATAGGGGCCAAACTATGCTCTGTCACCCTTGCATAAAGTGCCCTAGAGTGGCTTAGATGGGCTTAACGGTGTTCGCTCATAGGGCATTTAGTGCCTCAGAGTGCCAAGGGCTGGGGCTTAATGGTTCTCGCTCACTTGGGCATAGAGTTCTCCAGAGTGCCACATAAGGCCAAACAGTACTCGATCACACAGGCATATAGTGCCCCGGAATGCCAAAGATGGGTGTAACGATGCTCGCTCATTGGGGCATATAGTGTCCCATAGTGCCGCACAGGATTTAGCATGCTCGATCACCAGAGCTTATAGTGCACTGGAGTGTCGTAGAGGGGTTTAACGATGTTAAATCACTTGGGCATATAATGCCCCAAAGTGCCATAGTTTGGCTTAATGGTGCTCACTCATTCTGGTACATAGTGCCCTGGAGTGGCCAAGGGCGAGGCTTAAAGGTTTTCTCTCACTCGGGCGTATAATTTCCCGAAGTGCCACAAAGGGCTAAATAGTACTTAGGCATATAGTTCCCCTTAGTGCCATGGATGGGTAACGGTGCTCACTCATTCAGGAGTATAGTGCCCCAGAGTGTCATGTATGGGTTAAATGATTCCCATTGCCTTAGGCATATAGTGCCCCAGAGAATGGTGCTCGGTCACAAGGGGGTATATAGTGCCCTGAAGAGCCATAGATGGGCCTAACGGTGCTCGCTCTTTTGGGCATATAATGCCGAAATTGCCGTATAGTGCTTAATGGTTCTCTCTAACGTAGGTTTATAGTGCCCAGGAGTACCGCATAAGGATAGACGGTGCTCGATCACTCATACATATCGAGCCGCGGAGAGTCATATAGGGGTTGAACGATTCCTGTTGTCTAAGTAATATAGTAGCCTGGAGTGTAGCATTTGTTTATACGGTGCTTGATCACGTAGGCATATATTGCCCCGAAGTATCGTAGAGTGGCTTGGCGGTGCTTGGTCACTAGGGCATATATTGACCGAGAGTGATGTAGACGTGCTTAACCGTGCTCTTTTACTCGAGCATAGAGTTGCCCAGAGTGCCACATTGGACTAAATTTAGTTCGTTCACTCCGGCATATAGTGCCCTGGAGTGCAGTAGAATGGCTTAACGATGTTCGATCACTCGGGCATCTAGTGCCCCGGGGGGCCGCATATGGCTTATCGATACTCGGTCAGTCGGGCATATATTACCTTGGATTGTCTAAGTTGGGCTTAGCTGTGCTTTCTTAATTTTGCATATGGTGCCGTAGAGTGCCACATAGGGCTAAATGGTGCTCGGTCACTCAGGTATATTGTGCCCCGAAGTGCCGTATTGGAGCATAACAGTGCTTGTCCACTCGGGCATATAGTACACCGGAGAGCCATATAGGGACTAAATAGTTCTTGGTCATCCTTGCATAAAGTGCCCGGAAGTGGTGTAGATGAGCTTAACAGTGCTCGCTCAGTGGGGCATATAGTGTCCCGAAGTGCCGAGGGGCGGGGCTTAACGGTGCTCGCTCACTCGGGCATGCAGTTCTCCTGAGTGTCACGTAGGGCTAAACGATACTCGGTCACTCGGGCATATAGTACCCCGAATTGCGATAGATGGGATTAACGATGCTCGCTCATTCAGGCATATAGTGCCACATAGGGTTAAACGTTGCTCGGTCACTTGGGCATATTGTGCTACGAAGAGCCGTATAGGGGTTGAACGATTCCCATTGTCTTGGTCATATAGTGCTTCAGAGTGCAGCATTTGTTTAAACGATGCTCGGACACTCGAGCATATACTGAACTAAATTGTCGTTGAGGGGCTTAGCAGTGCTCTGGTCACTCGGGCATATAATGCCCCAGAGTCATGCAGAGGTGCCTAACCGTGCTCTTTCAGTTGAGCATATAGTGCCCCGAAGTGCCACATAGGACTAAACAGAGCCTGTTCGCTCCGCATATAGAGCTCTGGAGTGCAATAGAGGGGCTTAGCAATGTTTGATCACTCGGGCATCTAATGCCCCGGAGTGCGGCATATGGCTAAACGGTACTCGATCAGTCAGGCATATGGTGCCCCAGATTGCCTTAGTGGTTTAACGATGCTAACTCATTTGGGCATATAGTGCCCCGTAGTAGAAATAAAAGATAAATTAATATGACCTCAATAAAAACAATATTATTTTATTTAGTTTTGTTGCATTTAGTAGCATCAAATTTTGAGGGCATCTATTGGTCTGTCACGTTCCTGGAAGTGCCGGACATAGTCGCTTGGGTAATCCGCAACGGAAGTATAAAGTTTTGGATTTTGATCATCAATCGGAGCTTCTGCAGGTTTTATCTCACTCCTAAGGTCAGGTGTGAAGAAGACTCCCACAGTGATTCTTTCCTTCTTCTCATTCGTCACAACTTTATGAATTGGACTTTTGAATATCCCATTACTCGTTATCTGCATAGAATTAATATTATTTTATATGATTTGTTTAGATAAGTAATTAAATGTTTTTATTTTTCATTTCAAGTCATTTTAAAAATAAAATGATTTTTTAACAGTAAAACGGAGATATGACGATCATTAATACCTCAAGTTGATCTCCAAAGTCGAAAATAATGCCATGAGGAGTTAGAGGAAGCCTATACACCGATCATCTTTTAGGACGTGAAGACCTTCAACTTGTTCGTCTTACAAGAGGCAGCTTGTTCCTGATCCATCTGCATGTGGCCTTATAGCAAGAACAAGGTCAGGCCTTGGACATGGAGGATACAAATTAAGCCTAGATTTAACTGTTGGATTTTCTCCAAACTGATCCAGAAAGGTATTCTCTTCCAACTTCAATGATCTTGCCATGGCCTTAAGAATCACCTCATTCATAACTCTTAATTTCTCTCGTAAATTCGATCAGATTTTCACTGTATGTACACATTTCATGATAAGGGAAAAAAAGAAAAATGACATTGTACATAGTTAACCATTTAAAGTACTAAAACAATAAAAATTTTATTATAAGCACCATACAAATTATTTCACCCGTCACTATATATAAGTCCCCAGTTGCTATTTTAAAAAATTTAAAGGAACTCTTTTTTGTTGTCCCCTAAAATACCATCTAATCACCCTTTCAAAATACATGTACTCTTTTGGGCATCTAACAAAGAAGGGGTAATATAGGAAAAATACCTTCAAATAGCTAATTAACAAACAATAATAACTTATAATTAGTGACAAAAAAAGTTAGTTAGAATGACTTATATTTAGTGACGGAGGGAGTAACAAATGACACCTAAAATTTTCTGGAATCTTTGGCCATTTTTCTTGCTTTCTTAAGCTTTCCGGGAAAACATTAAGGTACAAACGGTCATTCCGGTCAAGGGTTTGTTTTTCTGAATATACGGTGTCGTTTCCATATCCTTCCACGTCATTTGCGTTTCTTGCATATTTTTTCTTCTCCTCAGCTGGAAGTGAAAAGAATTGTCTGGTGAATTTAGTACTCCGTAAGGAATGAAACTGTCATCCCATGATTCATGGCCTAACTTAATTAATACAAATACTAATTGACGGGGTTCCAAAACGAACTTCGGGTCACTCTACAGATCCTGATGACTTCCGCATTCAGCAACCTGAGAAAATGAAGAGAATACGGTCACCGGAGTGGGCTGTTGCCCGGGGAAGAACTCCGATGCCTAAGTCAGAAGTCTGAGGCTAATCTGGGCTAAGAACAGTTCTCAGGGGGACTATTCTGTTGTGTGTTGCTTCCAATTGCTTAGTTATTCCGTAGACTGATTGTGTATTTTGATTAAGTAAAAGAGAAAGTCCATTACCTCCTAGATTGGGGCTATGCACCATGTGGCAGTAGGCAATGAAGATAACTGTGGGATGCTATAGAATCCCACCAATTACTCCTAAAATCATGGAGTTTCCCTTGGACGAGATATCTTGTCATTCACGTCTCTATTGAGAGCTATGAGCTCGCTAATCGACCCTCAAACCAACTTCACGACCTTCCCGTGGATGCTGCTAAGAGTCTTGAACACCTCTTCTGGTGAGGTCGTGCCGAGTGATCCTTGGTTCATGGGAGTTGTTAGGAGTTACACACGAGTGGTCGGAGCATGGAAGGTTTATGAGTTGGATCGGAGCTTACTAGGTCTAAGGTCGAGGTCTGGTAGAACCTTTGCTCGAGCTCATTTAGCATGTCAGTGACGTGGGAGGTCGGTGGTAGCTGGTCGGTACCCACGTGTCCTCGTTGACTCTGTGAGTTGGACTTTCAGGTATTGAGGGCATGGATCCGCCCATTCGGGTTGAATTATCCTGGTCATAGGAGGTCAGTGGCAGAAGCCCCTGCCCACCCGTTCCTCGGGACTCGCTAGTTTGACTTTCAAGTATTAGAAGTTACCATCTCTAAGTATTGAGTTTGATATTTCAGGCATCAGGAATCACCATCTCTAGGTCGAGGGCCTAACCTTCAGGTATTAGGGATTACCATGTCTAGGTCTTGGGCCTGACTTTCATTTTTTAAGGGCTACCATCTCCAAGTTGGGGGTTTGACTTTCAGGAATTAAGATCTACCATCTCTAAGTCGTGACCCTTGAAAGGTCGAGTTGTTTTCTTGCAACTGCTCTTGAGGTTGACCTTTAGGTATTAAGAGTTACCATCTTCAAGTCGCGGCTCTTGAAAGGTCGTACTGTTTTCTTGCAACGACTATTTATGGAAGAAGACACGTCTCCTTAGTTTTGGAAAATTGATCGCCAATCTAAAACTAGAATGTTGCTCTGTTTCAGGCTTGAAGAATCGGTCTATTTTATTTTTTTAGGAGGAACTGAAGCGTTTTAAACTTTTTGGATAGTTGACCCGCTTCAGCCCTGGAAAACAGACCCCACTTTAGTAAATCAAAGGTTTCCTTATTCTCGGATACCTCCAAACTTTATCCTGCTTGCACGGTTTTTGAACTCACAGAGCTTTCTGCTTAGAATTTCTTCTTCCTTTTCCGCCCAAGCATTTCATTTCTTCAATACAGCTTCCTTCCTTCCAAGACTTTACCGAGTGAGTTTTTTGACTTTTTCTTGGAAAAAGTTTTATCTTTTGCATCTTTTCACCCAGTCTCGACATGTCTAGTGTGCCAACCTCATCATCTTCTATGTCTAGCACCCCTTCCCTCCAATCTGGAGAGATTGCACCTTCTTCTTCTCTAGTTGACCTGGAAAATGGGGTCTTTTATCTTCCCCCGGTGTCACCTAGGGCACATTCTGTTAAAACACGGACCTTTGAGCTTTCAAAGATAGAAGCTCATTCCATGTCTAATTCTCTAAACCCTGGTCTCGTTTTTAATATCTACGGTGATTGGGGACTACAAAAAGGGGAGATAGTTGCCACCGAAGGGCATGAGCGCCTTTACAGTAAACAAGATGGACATATAGTCCTTTATCTTTCTAACCTTAAGGGAGGCATTCTTCTTCCTCACCTTCATCCATTATTTCTTGACCTCTCCTATTTTTAGCATTTCTCCTTATCCCAAATTGTGCCCAACTCTCTTTAGGCTATGGTTGCTTTCATAGCGACCTGTCATCTTTAGCAAGCTCCAGTTTCTCTGGAGCTATTTGGGTGTTTCTTCAATTTAGGCTTTTCCTCGACCTTTGAATCTTCCAATGGGTACCTTCAGTTTATCTCTCGGCATAAGCTAGTAGGTCCCTTTCAGTCCTTCGTGGGGGACTGGAAACGCTTCTTCTTTTTTGCTCGTCTTCCGGATCATTTGGTTCGATTCGAGCCGTACCGCTCATTCTTCAATGAGCTTACTACCTTGTTTGTTGAATAATCTAAGGTGGGGTCTGTCGACCCAATTTGGCCTGAATCCTTGATTCGCCCTTCTAGATTAGGAGACCCATCAGAGCATAATCTTCCTTACATTAGGAAAGCTATGGGGATATCCTCTTTTGGTAGGAAGCTTTCTCATCTTTGCTGAATTTTTGCTTGTATCGACCTGCAATTCGGTACTAACATCTTTTCTTTTTTGTCTTTGCAGCAATGAGGGCCTCAGCTTGGATTTTTCCTTCCAAATCTTCCCCAGCCCCTAGGGGTAAAGGTTAGGGCATCATTGGTGCTTCTTCTGCAATGACTCCTACTGTTAAGATTCCCATTCCCTAGGGCAGAGGGAGAGCAGTGGTAGCGGAGAGGACCAGGGGGGCCACCAAACAAAGCTCCATGGCTATAGGGATGGGGCCTTCTAACAAGCCTATTCAAAGTACTAGCTCCTCTTCTTCACCTTCTTCCCAGCCAACTAAGAAGGTTCCTTTTGAGCTGGTCTAGGAAAGGGAAGGCCCCAACGGCTTTAGAGCCAAAAGTGGACTTCCTTGGCTATGCCACCAAGAAGGCCGCCTCAACTTTTTAAATTTTGGGGAGCGCTATTTTGGTGACCCATTCCTTCGAAGGGGCAGTAAGATGGGCCCCGGACATTGCTATGGAAGGTGCTGACTCCCTACTCTAGTGGCCTCATGCTCAATCCTTCTTGGTAGAGTGCACGCCTTCAGTTGACCTGGAAATCTTTCTGCTATTGACTTATGAGGAGGTTGAAAAGTTTACCGTCTCCCTTCATTCTACACTAAATTTTTTTTTTGACCTTCTATAAGCTTGTCAATTGATTCCATCTTACTGTTACTCCTATGCTGACCTTCTTTCCTTTTTGTAGAATCATTTTCTTCTTGGCGAGCACTTGAGAAGGCAGGCCAAGAGGGCCAACAATTACCAGGAGTTTACCTCCCTGATTTCCAAGTTTCAGGATACCAAGGTCTACTTGGAGAAGGAGGTTGTTGAGCTCACGGCTTCTGTTGAGCTGTCTAACGCCACTGTTATCTATTCTAGCAAACTTCTCGACGCATGTCAAAAGGAAATTGTGGAGACCCAGGCCAACAATGCAGTAATGTCCATAGCTCCTGATGAGGCTAATAGGAGAAAAGCCTAGTAAGGGGAGCGTATCAGAGAGCTTGAGGCTATGCTGGGGGAATGAGGATGGTGACCTCTCAATGGAGAAGCTTGAGGAAGTCCCCACCTTCTGGAAGTATGTGGAATCTATGATAAGGCCTCAAATGATATTATTGTACACAGAGGTGGTGGACGAGCTTTGAGAACTCAACCCAAGGATGAAGACCAACCCGACCTCCGATTCCACACTCTATCATCCAGAGTCGATTGCTTTTCTTCCTTGGCAGTTGGAAAATCAAGAACTAACTTCTCTAGAAGTGGTTGCTGCAGCATAGAGCTTGGCTCAGGTCGGCCAAGTTGATGAAGGCCCTTCGAGGAAAGGGAAAGAACTTATGGAGGTCGCTCCTGAGGTCGATGAGGTCTTGGATGTCACCCCCCGAGCTGTGGTGACCCCCGAAGGTATTCCCATGTTCTGTGGTGTTGATTCCTTTGCCCAAATGTTTCCCCGTCTTGTGCATGCTTATTTTGGGGAAGGTACTTGACCTTTTGCACCCCTTTCTGTTTATCTTTGGAGAAGCTTCTAATTGACCACGTTGTTGGTATACTTTGGAGGTCCTTCAGGTGCTATCCCTCTGAGCTGCTCTAACCCTATAGTTGTTCCAGAAGAGGAGGAGGAGGAGGATGATGACGTGCCCCTTGTAGCTCTGGACCTTTTCTTGAAATAGCCGAGGACTTTATGCACTTAACTAATTATAATTTCTACATGTAATGAATATTTGCAGAGGTTTGTTTGTGGCCTATGATTTCTATAACAGCTTTATTTTTTGTCAATGCCTTGCATTTACATTTGTAGTCTGAGCTTGCATAATGCATTAACCTATTTTCAATGCTAAGGCAACCAACATAATTATAATATTCACAGAAGGCCTAAAACCCTTAGCTTTAATTTGTGCTTTGTTCAAATTGGAATGTTGAGGTTGCCTCGATGCTCAGTGAGGTCCTTTTGACCAGCTTCCCTGGCTCAATTGATAGATCAGCTAGGTTTAGAATGTTGTAGATGACCTTTAGGCGTAGACCTCTTTAAATGACAAGCATTCCAAGGTCTTAGGAGTTGTCTACCTTCGAGATCAGCGAGCTTGTATCTCCCTCCTTTATGAACTTCTTGGATTATATAAGGTTCTTTGTTTGCCGACACCTAACCTTTTAAGGACCATTTCTTCAACTTTGAAATGCCTTTCTTGCAGTCTTTTGTTGAAAAAATTTGTTACTTGCCTTTTGTAGACTCTATCTGCCTCCATTACTTTGTTTGTGACCTCTTTGAGGGGATTAAGGTCTGCCCTTCTCTCCGCCTTGTTTAAGATTGAATTGTATTCAGTCAGTCTTAAAGATGTCATTCCAACCTAAACTGGCATTACTGCCTTTACCCTAAAGCACAGGCTGAATGGTGTTTCTCCAATAGCCTTTCTAGGCGTGGTTCTGTATGCCCATAGTGTACTTGGGATCTCATCTGGCCAATCTGGTTTGCGACCTTCCTTCTCGAGCTTGGTGAGCCATTTCTTGAGTCCTTCCAGGATGGTCCTATTTGTGACCTCGACTAATCCATTAGCTTGGGGATAAGCTATAGAAGTTAGCCTCTGCTCGATGTTGAGGTTTTCGTAGAAGGTCTTGATTGGGTCGCCAATGAATTGCTACCCATTATCTAAGATGATAGCTCGAGGAATTCGAAACCTGCATACAATGTTCCTCCATACGAAAGATTGAACCTTTGGCGATGAAATTACTGCCATTAGTTCTACTTCAACCCATCTGGTGAAGTACTCCATGCAACAATTAGGAATTTTACAGCCCCTACTCCTTACAGGAAGGCTACGAGGATGTCAATGCCCCATTAATTGATTGGTACCTTGTGGGTGGCAGATGTGACTTGTTCCCATGCAATTGGCAGCTCGTGCACTTCTATATGGTTTTCTCAATGTCTAATACCATTGAGGGCCAATAATATCCTGTCCTTTGGATTGTCTTGGTGAGAGTCTTTGCTTCTATGTGTGATCCACATATTTCGCAATGTACCTCTTCAATGACATATTGTCCTTCTCCTTGACTCAAGCATTTGAGCAATGGCCATGTGTATGACCTTCTGTATACATTGTCGTCTCCTATTAGGACGTTGTGAGGTGCCCATCTTCGCACTTGGTGAGCTTCTTTTTGGTCTTGCAAGAGGTTGCCATGCTTGAGGAATCCGTAGATTGGATATCTCCAATCTGCCTGATACTCTATAACCAAACTCTCCTCTTAAGTTATGCTGTGAGAGAGTGATTGTTCCACGAGCAGCTCGGCATTTGTTCCAACTACCTCTCAGTATACAAGCTTAGACACTATATTCCTTGCTCTTTAGAGATATTTGATCATGTTATCTTCTCTAGCTTCGTATTCTCCAGCGACCTAGCTGGCTATGACTTGTGAATCAGTTTTGACATGCAGTCACTTTGAGAGCTCTTATAAGTCTTAGGCTGTAAAGAGAGCTTCAAAAATGGATTCATTATTCAAGGTTGGGAAGTTGTACTTCACAGAGTAAGGGATTCTCATTCCCTCAGGGCTGATCAATACTATTCCCGCACCTGAATTTTCTTTCTTCGTGGAGCCATCTATATACATGGTCCAAAAATTGTCTTCACAAATGCTGGTGAGCTCCAGTGTATCTCTAGTGCATTCTTCTATGAAGTCTGAGAGAGCTTGTGCTTTGATGGGTTTCCTTGGCTCAAATTTGATTTGATATCCCGAGAACTCGAGAGACCACTTCATTGTTCTACCCGATAATTCAGGTTTTGCCAGAGCTTTCTTTAGTCGTAAATTAGTTAGAATTCTTATCAGGTAAGCTTCAAAATATGGCTTTAACTTCCTTGAAGTGGTGATAATGAGGTACAAGAACTTCTCGAGGTCCAAATATCTAGTCTCTGGACCTTGGAGCAATCGACTAACATATTAAACAGGGAATTGCTGACTTGACCTTTCTACTAAAAACACTGAGCTGACTGCCTTTTTTGTTATAGTTAAGTACATGCAAATTTCTTCTCCTGACCTCGAAGATACCAGTTGAAGTGGTTTTCCTAGGAAGTCCTTCAGCCTAATGAATGTTTCTTGGCAGTCCTCGATCCACTGGAAATCTATTGTCTTTTTTATGACGTCATAAAATTTTTCCACTTTGTCCACCATTTTGTAGATGAAGCGTCCCAGTGCTGCCATCTTCCTTGCCAGACTCTGTACCTCCCTGAGATTTCTGGGAGGCTCTATATCCAACAAGGGTTTGATCTTGTCTAGGTTGGCATCAATGCCTCTTTCTGAGATCATAAAGTCGATGAATTTACCTGCCGAGACTCTGAAGGTGCACTTCTTCGGATTGAGCTTCATGTGGGCAGCTTTCAGGGTCTTTAAAGTTTCCCTGATGTCCTTAGTAAAGTCTTTTAAGGTAATGGACTTGATCACAATGTCATCCACGTAGACCTCGATGTTCCTCCTAAGTTGTTTCTTGAAGACTTTGTGCAGAGCACACTGGAACTTTACCCCTGCATTTTTCACGTCGAATAGCATCTTGGTATAACAGTATGTTTCAACCTCTATGATGAACGAGGTTTTCTCCATGTCTTCAATAGCCATTGGGATTTGTTGGTATGCCTTAAAAGCTTCCAAGAAGCATAACCACTGATATCAAGCTGTAGAATCCACCATCTGATAAATGCTTGGAAGGGGATAGGAGTCCTTCTGGCAGTACTTGTTAAGTGCGGTGAAGTCCACACACATACTCCATGTCCATTCTTTCTTTGGGACTAGAACTAGGTTGCCTAGCCATTCAGGGTATACCACCTATTTCAGAATTCCTACGTTGAGAAGAGCTTGGACTTCTCGAGCTATGACCTCATTGCGCTCAGGGGTGAAGGTCCTCTTCTTCTGTTTCACTGGCTTGACCCCGGACTTGAGCCCAACCTTGTGTTTAGGAATTTTTCTATCCACTCCTTCGAGGTTACTGGGTTGCCAGGTGAAGACCGTCCGATACTCTTGGAGGGAATCCACAAGCTTCCATTTAGTCTTTGGAGGTAATAACTCTCCAATTTTGATCCCTTTCTCACGGAACTTCGGGTTGAGGAAAACTTTCTCTCCTCTACCAGGTGCCTAAATCTAGAGGTTGTCATCCTCTTTTGGGAGGTCAATGTATTCCTCCTACTTGAGCTCCACCGTGCACTTCTCCTTATCTTCAGCCAGGCAACATTCGATAGCCTGCTATATGTCTCCCTCAAGGGTAGTCCACGTGTCCTTGACCTAGATTTTTGTGCTATAGTTGAGCAAAGAGATTTCTACCCTTAGTTCCAAGACCCCCTTCTGCCCAGGATGGCATTGTAAGTTTCGGGGGCATCGACAACCATCCAGTTTATTGTCTTGGTGACTTCTCTTTCGTTCACGCGAACTATGGTTGGGACTGGCGAGATTCCATCTGCATAGGTTGTGTCGCCATTGAAGCTAGTCAGAGCAGTGTCTGACCTTATCAGTGAACTCTTGTAGATCCCCATCTAGTCGAACGCTTTGCGGTATGGACATTGACAACAGTCCCAATGTCCACCAATATTTTGCATACCAGGAAGTTGCCAATCTGGAGAGAAACTGTCAAGGGTTCTGAATCTTCCCCTTGAGCTCGCTTGGACTTCCTTTTGATGGCTTTTATCTCACCAACAGGATGTCGCCGGATGTGCGGGGCTACTATTGGTGGATTCGTGGGGCCCGCATTCTTGGCTAAGAATTCTTGCAAGTGACCTTCCTTCACTAGCATCTTGATCTCCCGCTTGAGGTTGAAGCAGTTTTCAGTCCTTGTTTATGGCCATGGTCTCTTTTAGCCACAAGACTCTTGAAAGGCCTGGGCCGCTTTACGAGTCCTCTTGCTGCATGACTACCAGGATTTCTTCTCTTGACATTTTGAGAGGGGTGGTCATGAGGTCGGGGGTGGTCTTCCTCCTATTGTCGAAGGTCCCTTCTTTTGAGTGAGGGTCTTTCCTATCAATCTTTGATTTTTGTGGGCTTCATGGATGCCCCTTGTTGTCTCTTTCAGTGACTGAGGCAAAGCCAGGGATCTTCTTCTGGACCGCTGTCTCTTTTGTTGCCCACGTGTCCTCGTTGACTTTGTGAGTCTGACTTTCAAGTATTGAGGGCATGGGGCCTTAGGTTCATTCGGGTTGACTTGTCTGGGTTGTACCTATTTCACCCATGACTAATATACTAATATTCCAAGCTTTTAAGTTGATAAATATTTCAAATAATTAATATAACAAGGTCAGTTTGGATAAAGTAAATTCTTAGGGTTGTTACAGGAAAAAATCAGACTTGAAAGTAACTGGACGAAGCAAGGGATGCACGTAGCTCTTCTTCTTCGGGCAGAGGGGAAGAAGAACTCAGAATACCAATGTCAATACTTGAGATGTCTAGCAGAGGGAGAAAGACAGCAGAGTCCAAATTGTCCTTGAGGACATAATTTCTAGGAGGACCACCACTGGAAGTAATTGCCAGTTCTTGAAGAAAAAGAGCTAATGATCCTTCTTCGTTCACACTATCAACTATTGGTGGTGCCATCTTATAATCTCTAAGAAAATAAAATGATGGATTTTAGAAATTGATTTGACTCAAACTTCTAGATAGATATATGAACAAGTTAATACGAGGTTGATGTACGCATAAATTTAGAAAAGGATTTGAAAATACAAAAATTCATTTATAAATTTAGAAATTAATTCAAAAACGCAATTGATGGGGCTCAAAGTTGAACATCGGGTCACCAGAAAACCGTGATGACGTCAACGATCACAGCCTAAGAAGAAAGTAGAGATTAGTCACCGGAGGTGGGCTGTGCCCAGAGAAAAGCTTTAATGCCTAAGTCAGTATTCCAAGAGTAATCAGGTGTAATTAGTTCTTAGATAGACTGTTCTCTTGTCTATTATGTTCTTTTTTCCTGTAGATTGTGTATGATTTGATTATATAAAAGAAATCAATTACCTCTCCGATTAGGGCTTTGCTATTACGTGACAGTAGGCAATTAGGATACTTGTGGGATTGTGAAATCCCACCAACAGCTCCTAGAATCGTGAAATTTCATTGGGTTGAGATATCTTGCCATTCATGTCTCTGTCGAGAGCTACGAGCTCTATAACTGACCTCTGGACCAACTTCGCTACCTGCCTATGGATATCAAGGGTCTCGGCTATCTCTTCTGGGAGGTAGCACCGAGTGGTAGTAGGCTCACGGGAGATGTTAGGGGTCGTGCATATCTAGTCGTGGCATAGAAGATGTATGAGACGAGTTGGGAGTTACCAAGTCGTGGTCTAAGGTCATCGACCTCATTTTAAGAGGTCAATGACCTTGGAGGACTGTGGTAGTAGGTCGCTGCCCATCTATCCTTGGTTGACTTTGTGAGTTTGACCTTCAGGTCAGGGCCTTGGGCCTATTTGGGTTGACTTCTATTCGGGTCTTGCCCTTTTGCGTTGACTTGTCCTGGTCGTACACGTTTCTCCGATCGTTACCCCCTTTAGGCCCAGTGAGCTTAGAGGTCATGTTACCTAAATTACCATCTTAAAGTAGTAGCCGCTAACGGGTTTACTAATTCCTTGTAAAGGCTAGCTTTGGGGTCACTTTCCATTCACGTCTCTAGTGGAGAGCAGTAACCTGGCTTTCAAGTTCTCAGCGTCAAGCAGAGTTACGCCCCTTGGTCAGGGCTTGAAAAGTATATCAGCTGAATCAAGACTTATTGGGTCATAGGTCGTAGTCTAGTGAGACCTCTTTTAAGTTCATGTTGTAGGTCTGTGACCTAGAAGGTCGGTGGTAGGAGGTCCCTACCCACCTATTCCTCGAGACTCGCAAGTCTGACCTTCAGGTATCAAGAATTACCTTCTTTAAGCCTTGAGTTTGACCTTCAGGAGTTATGAATCACCATCTCTAGGTTAAGGGCCTGACCTTCAGGCATTAGGCATTGCCATTTGTAGGTCGGGGGGCCTGACTTTCAGGTATTATGAACTACCATCTTGATGGGTATCAAGGAGCTATCAAGAGATGGGAGAACTCATGGAAGCTACCAAATGAGGAGATGAGAAGATTCAAG
>JAOXNR010043433.1:0-19394 GCA_028571225.1 Parsonsia alboflavescens | reverse complement strand
ATTGGGTGTATCCGTATTTATAGAAGCTTTAATTTTTGTACTTATCTTAATTGTTGGTTTAGTTTATGCATGGCGAAGGGGGCATTGGAATGGTCTTAACCCCTGAATATTCAGACAATACAACTATATAAAGTGCACTTTATAGTTTTTCCGCAAATATATATATATATATATATATATAGTCCTTTTGCACTGTGCGACGGCACCGAAACAACATTGTTTTGGGCCAGGGCTCTTTTTTTAGCAACACCAAAACGATTGTGCCATGGCGCACATAGCAGAAATTTCGTATATATATTACTTCCTGGGCATACAATCAAACAACCTGTGAAAGGGTTAGATATGAAAACAAACAACTGTGACTAAAGACCAGCAAACCTTACCTTTGTTTTTGGATACAGGTTGTTTAGTATATCTAGGGGTAGTATGGTTTTAAAAAAATATTCTTTTGACTACAATTTAAACAACTTAAAAGTATGGTCAAATTTTAAAATGCTTATCCATTTTGGTATAAAAAAATTGCCCCTTTAAATATAGGGTTTTGACACTATAAATCCCTCACATATTCAAATATAACAAGATTGTCAGAAATTTCTCTGGTTTGCTTCTCTTGCTTTCAAAACAAAAATCAGCAAATTGAATATTTTAAATAAAAAAATACATTAACCCAAAAAGAAAATATTTCAAACAACTTGAGATTCATTTAATTAAAGAAAATATTCATTTAGTCTGAAATTGAATATTCTATTTTATTGTGCACACATTTTAAGAAAAATGTTGATTTAGTTCATTTTGTCATTTCAATATAGGTTTTTTTAATAAAATTTTAACTAATTAAGGAAATGAGACCTCCAAATTTCAAAGGACTCAAAATGAAAAATGTGATATTCAATTCTAAATGGGAGAAGTAATTTTTTATAACACACAAACTATAATTAAATTAATCTAAATGTCAAGTTGTCAATAGATATTTAAATATATTGTGAAGTTGAGTTAATAACAAAAAAAAGAAAAAAATTAACAACACTTCTTTTGAACTAAGATATTAAATAATTTATGAGTTTTTGTTTCCAAAATTTTTTCAAAAACCTTTTACTTTATTTTATTTTTTGATAAAAATTTCTGTTATGTCAAAATGAAATTAATCCAAATTTCAACTGTAATCTTTTTTATTTTTTTTAGCCTTATCCGGGCTAGTTCGCACGCATCTCGATAGTCTGCTCGCCACTCTACCCACTGGAATGTCCCCGAAGAGACAACCACAATCTTTAAATATGCTATGACTTTAGGTTATATTTTAATCAAGTTTTACATCTACTCATCTACTTGTATATGCCATTATTATATATTTTTTTTAAAAAAGAGAGTTTTTCCCTTTCTAATTCGTCCTTCAAATTTTTTAAAACTAAAACCCTAGATCTGGCTAGATTTTATGTCAGAAATGATTAAAATGATCATAACGACAATTTGAAAATATTTTGGAAATCATAAAAGATAAAAATAACCTTCAAGGACCATAACTATCAAAATCTAGAATTTTAGGACCTGAACTCACCTTTTTTTTGAAAAAAAAATTAAAAATGATATTATATGAGGATTCCATTAGTAGGAACATGTACTATTAAACAATTATTATGAGGCATTGGGTCCATGTGCATGGCATGGATAAGTTCTATCAAATTTTTTTAACTTTAATACTCATTTCGTTTTATTTTAATAAAAGAATTTGACTTAATTTATTTGAATAATATCAATTTGTTTATTGTTATGAAATTAAGATGTGGCTGTTCACCTTCCCTTCATGATTATCTTTTTCTCTTCATGATTATCTTTTTCTCATGGATAACTATTTTATCCTATCCTATCATTTCATATTCTGATCTTATCTCAACCTCTTCACCTATAAATAAGAGGATTTGTAATTTCATTTGATGAATGGAACTATTCTCTTTTTTCCTCTCTATTCTCTACTTTCTATTCTATCTCATTTTATGAAAGGCTCTGCAAATTGAGGAAACTGTTTCTGCTTTAAAGGTATTCCTTTCTCCTAATAGTTTTTCCCTTTTTTTTCTTTTTTTCTCATTTGCTATAATTTCTTTACTTTATTTTATTAGCTAATCTCATTGCTCCTGAAGTAGTGGTGGAGATTCTTTAAAGATCCTTAAAGGATTCATTTTCATTCAGTATTATGGCAAATATCAAAAAGCCCACATTCCATCTCTTGGAAATGAGTGGAAATAATTATTTATTTTGGTGCCTTGACCTGAAAATGCATCTCCAAGGGCAAGGTCTCGCTCGTACAATCTTTGAAAACGGAGCTTCAAATGAAATGGATAAAGCAAATTCATTGATTTTTATCCATCGGCATTGGCCCGAGAGCCTGCAAACTCAATATTTATTTGTTCGAGACCCTCAAATCCTGTGGATGAGGTTGAAGGATAGGTATGATCATACCAACACTATCATCCTCCCTCAAGCAGAACATGATTGGCAGCATCTTAGGCTACAAGATTTTAAATCAATGTCTGATTATAATTCTGCTCTATTCAATATCGTTTCTCAACTTGAGTTATGCATTGTCAAACTCATTGATGCATAGTTACTAGAAGAAAACTTTCTCCACCTTCCATGCTTCCAATATTATATTGCAATAGCAATATTGGCAACATCAGTTTACCACATATTCTGAATTAATTTTTATGTTCTTGACGACTGAGAAAACTAATGAGTTATTGCTCAAGAATCATGATCTCAGACTTGCTGGTTCACAAGCATTGCCTGAAGCACATGCTAACTCTGTGAGAAACATTGGCTTTTCTAAAGGCTATGAGCATAGACAAGGGAGTAATCCTTAATGGGGTAGCAAGAAATATAACCAAAAGAGGAAATATAATTTTGGCCTGAATCATGATAAAGGAAAGAAGCGAATGAAGGGGAATAATGAAAGTATTTGTCATCGTTGTGGTATGACTAGACATTGGTTGAGTAACTGTCATACACCAAGGCATTTTGTGGATCTATACCAGGCATCCATAAAGAATACGGGCAAGCGTAATAAGTCTCATGCCATCGAAATTATTCCCTCTGCAACAAATAATTTTGAGGCCGATAACGTCTCTATTGATAAGACTCCTCTTGCTCCTGAAGTAGCAAATGCATCTCTTGAAGTATCTGATTTCTTAGTGGATCTTTGATTTTCTTTATTCATTAGCACTATGAATCATGTTTTTAGCCTTTATAATTCATAAATAATTTGCATGTTTATCTTTATGTGATATCATTACGAAATTTAAATAATATATGCTATTTTTTATATCAATACTCCATGATTTATGATACTTAACACCTAATATCGAGAAAAATGAAGATAGTTGCTTGCTTGATAGTGCATCAACGCATTCTATATTGTGTCGCAAACACTTTTTTCTTGAATATGACATTGCGAAAGGCATGTATCCATACAATACCGGGTCCTGCTGAGATTATTGATGGTTTTGGGAATGCCACAATCATTTTGCCTAATGCCACAATCGTCCATATTGAGGATGCATTTCTTACTAGTAAATCCAGAAATAATTTACTCAGTTTCAAGGATGTACACCTTAATGGGTACCATATTGAAACTATTTATGAACAAAATAAAGAATATCTCTCGACATTATCTCTAAGAAGATGGGCCTAAAGACCATCCATGAGAAACTTGAAGTTTCACCTATGGGTTTGTATTGTTTCATAATTACGGCTATTGAATCTTATGCCACTATGTCATGGAAATTGATAAGTCCTAATAAGTATGGACTGTGGCCTGACTGCCTTAGTCACCCTTGCTCCACCTTGATGCGTAAAAAAATTTCTCATTCCAAGGGATACCCTTTAAAGGATACAAGGGTATTGCTTTCTAAGGATTATAATAGTGAAGCTTGTTCACAAGGAAAGCTCATTACTAGACATTCTATAACCATGGTCGATTTGGAATCTCCTTTATTCTTAAAAAGGATTCAGGGTAATATTTGTAGACCAATACAATTACCAAGTGGACTGTTTCGATATTTTATTTGACTAGTGGATGCATCTTGTAGATGGTCCCATGTTTGCCTATTATCTACGCGCATGTTGCTTTTGTATGATTTCTTGGGTAGATTATAAAGCTATGGGCTCAACTCCTTGATCATCGGATAAAGAGCCAAGTACTATGATCGCTCCAGAAGAGCTTATAGCCCCTGAAGAGGCACAAACCCATGAAAGGATCATCAATCCCGGGAATACTGAGAATTCCATTACATATTGAAATGAAGTTTGGATCGAAATAACATAATCATTGATGATATTTTTGCATTCTTAGTTGCTCATCAAAGTATGAATGAGTATTATGAGCCACAATCTATCACTGAAGTCGTCATAGACATGATTGGCTCAAATGGGAGGAAGCAATTAAGTGTGGGTTAACTTCCCTTGCCAAACGAGAGGTTTTTGGGCATATAACTAAAATCTCTGACAATGTAAAGCCCATTGGGTATAAATGGGTATTTGTCCGGAAAGGAAATGAGAAAAATGAAGTTGTGAGATATAAAGCACGATTCATTGCCTATGGTTTTTCTCAAACAACTTGGGATTGATTATAATGAGACATGCACATGTGATGGATATGATTACATTTAGTTTCTTGATAAGCCTTGCAGTCTCCAAAAGACTGGAAATGCTTCTTATGGATGTTGTGACGGCATACCTATATGGCTTATTAGACTCAGATATTTATATGAAAATTCCCGAGGGATTCAAAATGCTTGATGTTTGCACTCCCATTAACTTATACTCAATAAAGTTGCAAAGATCTTTATATGGGTTAAAGCATTCTGATTGCATGTGGTAACAACACTTACGAGAGTATCTACTCAAAGAAGAGTACAAAAATGACTCTATCTACCCATGCGTGTTTGTCAAAATATCAGAAACTGGATTTGCAATTGTTGCAATTTATGTCGACGATATGAATTTAATTGGAACTCCAGAAGAGTTAGATAAAACCGCTGCATATTTAAAAAGGGAGTTTGAGGTTAAAGATTGGGTAAAACTAAACTTTGGAGGAAATTCCCAAATATACCCAAATGGATTGACCCAATTTCAATTTTACCCACTTTCTGAAAGCATTTCAATTCTACCCAATTGGGTTACCTCAATTTCAATCTATACCCAAAAGTTAATTTAACATTTTTTGGTAGTAAAGATTATAACAATAATGGAAAATGACTTAATTACCCTTATACCCAAATCGAGACAAGGGCACAAATGGTTCCCTTTCTTCCCATTTCGAGATCGACTTCCCACCTTTTTCACTGCCAAACAATCGAAACTCTTCACCTTCTCCACTCTTCATATTTCTTCTACTCTCACCCATTTCCTTTCCTTTCCTTTCTTTCCCTTCTTCCACTCTCATTTTCTTCACTCCCAATAGAAGCTGCCCCTCATTCCATTTTCGCGACACACTCTGGTAGAATCCACACTCCTGTGACGGTGCCATTCGCCGATAGATCACTTCATCGTCATCGTTGCCACTGCTATTACCGGTAGGTTTTCTTCAAACTTAAACCTTGATTTTGTGTCGAAGATGCAAAATGTTGTTTATTTCGATTTTATCTTTTGTTGAAACTGTCTTGTACGATCATGCATGAGTTCAAATTTTGTATCTCGAAATTGTTTATTGTGTCTCGAAATTATTTGATTGTGTCTCGAAAGAGTTTAATTCTATCTCAAAATTGTTTGATTGTGTCTCGAAATGTTTCTTTGTGTCTCGAAATCGTTTGCTGTTTCTAGAAATTATTTGTTATGTCTTGAAATTGTTTGATTGTGTCTTGAAAAGGTTTGATTCTATCTCGAAAGGGTTTGATTGTATCTCAAAATGTTTCTTTGTGTCTCGAAATTGTTTGATTGTGTCTCAAAAGGGTTTGATTCTGTCTCGAAATGTTTCTTTGTGTCTTGAAATTGTTTGATTGTGTCTTGAAATGTTTCTTTGTGTCTCAAAAGGGTTTGATTGTGCCTCAAAATGTTTCTTTTGTCTCTCGAAAAGGTTTGATTATGTCTCAAGGGTTTGATTGTGTCTCAAAAGTGTTTGTTTGTGTTTCGAAAGGTTTAGTTTATGTCTTGAAATGTATAAATTATGTCTTGAAAGGTTTAGTTTGTGTCTTGAAATGTATAAATTGTGTCTCGAAATGACTTGGTGTCTAGAAATGACTACTGTGTGTCTTGAAATGTCTGTCGTTTGTCTTGAAAGAAATGTAATTGAAAGTCTAGGTTAATTTAGAAACTGTATGTCTCGAAATGTGTTGAGTGTGTCCAGAAATTTTTTCTGTGTCTTGAAATTCTTTATTAACTAATTTAGAAACTGCTGAGATATGGATCCCACCCATCAAACCTTTCAGTTTCTACACGATCCCGCTGTGGCTACCAGGAACACACTTTATGCACACGCCAAGTTTTCGATTGTTACACAGACTGTGGACCTGCTACAGAGCCATGGGGCACTGGAGCGTTTTGAG
This sequence comes from Parsonsia alboflavescens, assembly GCA_028571225.1. Classification (NCBI taxonomy): domain Eukaryota; kingdom Viridiplantae; phylum Streptophyta; class Magnoliopsida; order Gentianales; family Apocynaceae; genus Parsonsia; species Parsonsia alboflavescens. The sequence goes on along the minus strand of JAOXNR010043433.1, from coordinate 12,861 downwards.
AGGGGGCCTTTCGGATACATGGTGGATCTTCCCGTTTATAATGGTTTGTACTATTCCAGGACTGCCCTGCACATCTTGAGACGGGAGGTCATTCTGGAGGGTGTCCGGCCCGACGAGATGCGGTTCCTTATTAGAGGCCGATTACATTGATTGGGCCTTCAGGAGTATGCTCTCCTCACCGGTTTACTTTATGGGATAGTAGACCGGCATATTATTGAGAGGGGACCGAGTCAGGATGGTGCCATGGCTCGATTGATTAGGGTGAATCCTGTTCCTCCATGGAGAGTCGTGTGGAGGTGGTAGGCCATGGCCGTGGGACAACTGTCTGTCGATGATGCCCTCAGATTAGCATACAACATCATTATAGGTCACTGGATACTGACTCGAGAGCAGACTGTGGGCATACCTTTTTACGTATGGGGATGTTGGATATGTTAGAGGCTGTAGAGTGGTTCCCATGGGGAACGATCGGGTGGTGCCACACAGTGCACTCCTATCTACAGGCCATCCATGAGTACTTCTCGAAGAGACACTTGTATGCCAACTGTTGGCTGTTGCTAGTAAGTTTTCATATTATTAATTACATTCGTTTATCAATGGTGTTTTTTAGATTCTCTAAATAATGATTTGAAATTTTTTTTATTCTTATCTTTAATTAGTGCTTCCCATCCCCGCATCCTAAGTTGTGTGAGGATGCCCAGGCTTCAGTTAGACGGAGTTCCTCCCATGAAGGGCCACAACTCTTAAGGTGGCTCGCCCTTCAAGGTCCCCAACTTGGGAGAGGGGAGTGGCCCCAACTACTTGACCAGGTAAGCGAATACTCTATCAATATTCAATTTCGTTTATAAATTATTTATTATCACTAAATCAAATTGCCAATCATAGGCCTGTGCTAGCTCCAAATATATTAAGGCTGATTAGACGGAGCGGTAGCAGCCGTATTGGGCCGATTTCGACTGAATCCCACATAGTGCAACAACATGTTGGGGTAATTATCTACCCAGCTCATTCTGGGGGGGGGGGGTGTGGACAGGGATTGCCTGTTCCACCATTTGATCAGGTAAGACTAATCTCAATTTCCAAAATTTAAGTTCATTTTGTATAAAGCTAAATTCGAAGATCGTTGATACTTTACTTTTATTTTATTTTAGATCCCATGTCCTGATCATATTCGGCTGAGCAGAGGATTAATAGAGATCATTCGATCAGTTTGATGAGATCCGGAAGTAGGCCTCACGGTCGAGTCCTTCGGCAGAGGACCAGGGGAGCAGACATTCCTCTCCCATCCCTTCTCCACACGAGAGGAGCAGACGTCAAGTATGTACATTTTCCTACTTAAATACAACTTAGGAAATGATTATAGATGGATTCTAACTTAGTTTTATAATTATAGTTGCCTTCGGTGGCCGATCTACCCATGGCCAGGGTTGAGCTCTTTTTGCAGCATCTTGGGGATCAGTTACTCCGGGGGTTCACATAGATCGGGAAAAGGCAAGCTAATATCCTGGAGCGATTCACCCATATCAAGCGTAGGCTCGATGTGCTGGAGAAGGACGATAGAGGTGGAGATGCTCCGCCACTACATGATTCTCCTTCGGGGACCACCCCTCGCCCAACATCTCCCACCTAGATAAATGTAGTATTGAAAACCCATATTAATTTCAGTTACTGTTTTTTATCTAAATTTTAATTTGAAAATCATTCTTTTTGCTTTTGCCATAATAGGCCGATGCACCTGTCAGTCGGGTAGAGGATCCAGGCGTTCCTTGGCACCAGCTACGGCTCCGGCTCTAGTCGCCACTATCTAGGTAAAATTTGGATTGCTGGATCATAAATTTTAGTCTCTGTTACTCTTTCAGTTGAAATTTTATTTATTCTTATCTTTAATAGTAATTCTTATATTGAGTAATTCATTTGATTAGGAGCTTGGTCGTACACGTTGGGCCAAGGTCCTGTCTGCAGGTGTATGGTCACCTTATATCGACTCGGCCCATCCTATCGAGTCGTCGAGGTCAAGGAAGAAGCCGAGGATGAAAGCGACGAGGACGACTCAAGTGGAAGAGGTGCGAAGGGAGATTTTACCTACCGTGGTGGACTAGTCCACCATAGATCGGGCAAAGTTGGATGACTTTTGCAACTTCGGAAGTTCAGATATATAATTCACTTTCTTTTGATGATTAATTTTCATTTTATAACTTTTCCGATTTATTGTTCTGATCCAAATTTTTGTGATAGGCACACGATTGAGGGATCTTGTCATTTGTCGGGGTTGATCTCGCGAGGGTTAGGACAATGACGGAGTACATCGAGGACGACTAGGTGGACGGGTTCATGGCTTCACTGCAGAGAGCGACAGCGGGAGGCCCCATCAATTTACCATAGCCGGTTCCGCTTCACTCTCTAGGACATACTTATATGTACGTAGTTAAAAAATTATATTGATCTCTATTTCATTTACTGTACTTACAACATTAATTTTTAACTAGCTCCAATTACAAAGCTTTCTCCGAGGTGCATGGGACGAGACGAAAGCATTTGGAGTGGAAAGTCTTTGAGGACTATGTCGCTGCCTTCGGGGGAGATGTTGACACAAGAGAGGTAGTATGGTGGGAAGCAGTAGAGGTATTTAACTTCATTTTCTACATAACTCTAGGTTTAAATTATGATTTATTATATAGTAATTCATTTAATATTTGTACTGTGTTGTATATAGATATTAATGCCCTGTTGCCACCATGAGCATTGGGTGTTACTCCGAGTTGATCGTCACGGGTCTCGGATCACATTGTATGATTTGAAACCATCGGCCAAGGTGAAGGAGTCTCGATTTGACTTGATGGAACCGGTCCGCTTGATGTTTTCACGATTACTCCGGCAGGCCAGATTTTATGACAGGACAGGCAATTTCCCAATCGAGACATTTACCACAGTTTTGCTTGACCGGCCTGATGGCTTGGTGCACTCCACCCATATTCAGCCTGACACGACCAGCTGCGGTGCCTATATGTGCTATTACATGTCACAGTTGAATATGGGGCATGTTAAGGAGATGCCCCAATTGCCTTCTACTACCTCTATGACGCAGCACATTAGGGATGAGATGGCCTGACTCATGCTACGGTATAGCAGATAGGAGACAACTTTGTAAATTTTTTTTTTGTTTTATATTGTAAATAATACAGTAATGCAATGTAAATTTTTCTGGTTTTTATATTATATCAATGAAAATATATTTTTTTTCTTCATTTCTTCAATCGTTACCCAAAAGTCAATTTTAACATTTTGGGGTAATAAAAATTATATCAGAAATGGAAAATTACTTTCTTACCCTTATACCTAAATTACGACTCAAACTACAATCTTTTATATTTTGGTCCCTAACGTATTTTTTTTCCAAATTATGACTCAAACTATATCCTTTTTGCATTTTGATCCCTAAAGTTTTTTTTTTTTTTGCTAAATTAGGATTCAAACTATACCCTTTTGGCATTTTGGTACCTAAAGCATTTTTTTTTAGCTAATTACGACTTAAACTATACCCTTTTTGCGTTTTGGTCCCTAAATTATTTTTTTTCCAAATTAATACTGAAACTATACCCTTTTGGTCATTTTGGTCCCTAAAGTACTTATGGACCAAAATGCCCAAAAAGGTATAGTTTGAGTCCTGATTGGGCCAAGAATCCTATATTTATAATAAATAAATAATAAGTTATAACTAAGTCCAAAGGCTCACAATCTGTAAATAATAAGTTATAACTATAATGTTTTAAAATTAAAATACTCAGGGTAAAGTTTGGGCAAAGTTTTATAAAACAAAAATTATTATATATTTTTTTGTGAAATATTATGTTTAGCATTTAATATATATATAAAAGTATATATATATATATATATATATTTATTTATTTATTTATCAATTCGCATACAAGTTAGAGACGATCGTGACCTTGATTCAATGACAAAAATGCAATTTACATTAAATGACAAATTCACTATTTGTTAAAATAATAACATTTACATGTCATCAACCTTGTCAACATTGATATTGCCGGGATAAAAATCCATACCCTCCATAGAGATATTGATATGAACATTAACAAAATTTGCCCCGAAAGATTATTATGTGGAATTCGAATCAGATATGGATACTTCATGATTTAAGTCAGTCGCTGTTGGATGATTTCTTTGGGATGTTGGGCTTCCGTGTTGTGAGCATTTGGACAAGTGGTACGATTATGTCATTTTCTCTTGCATAGGGAGCATGTTTTCTTTTGACGGTATTGTTCTTTCCAAGAGAGAAAGTGGGCCTCTTGTGGTCTTCTAACAGATCTTCTGCCAGTAGGAGGATTGAAGACCACATCATCCATACGAACACAAGGGCACAGACTGTATTGAAGGTGCATCTGCCATCCTCAGTTTTTCCATGTCAAATGAATGACCACGACATAGAGTATAATAATGAGCCCCATTTTCCCTATAAAAAAGAATTAAGGTAAATGAGTTGTAGAAATATCTAATTACATGCTTATAGAATTTAAAGAAAAAAAAATGGAAGACTTATGTCTCAAATCTCGAATGGAAGACTTATGTCTCGAATCTCGAAATTGGACCATCTCAAATCTCGAAATTGTCTAGTCTCGAATGTATATTTCGAGAAGTTGACAAGGATATTTTGAGACAGAGACAAAATTTTGAGACAAAATTGTTCTGTCTTGGATCTCGAATCTCAAATCTCAAATGGACACTTGTATCTTGAATGGACTACTAATGTCTCAAATGGACCTTTTAAATTTAGCAGATAAGTCACGAAATAGACCAAAAATTTACATGGCAACAACAATGGCATGTTTGCAAGGTATTTCTCCCACTTCCTATCTCCGACATCCACAAGTCTTTTGGAGGATATCCACCAGAACATTTGCTTCCTTCGGTGGATTTCATACGACATATTCCTCTCTATCCCAAATGGATGTAGTTCGTTTGACCTTCACATCTTCTTCCTCAATTCTTTCCACCACCCGCTTGGTGATAATAGCTGGCATTCTATCTACTGCTTCCTTACGTTTGTTGAACCAAGCCTGACATAAACTCCTAAAACACTTATGTGTAGATGTAATGGGCAACTTCCGAGCTTTCTTGATCTCCTGGTTGAAGGACTCCATGATATTGCTCGTCATTTGGTTGTAACGATTGTTTGGACAATATGCACATCACCAACTCTGGCATCCTTCCTTGACATCCAACCAACGATTAACTCTGGGGTGCATCTCTTTAATGTCTCCAAAGTAGAGGTCACATGTATGCTTGTCATAGGCATATGCCGCATTTTTAAAACGGAGTGCAACCTGAGATTCTTACACTTTGTCTTTAAGTTTTCCTTCAGATGTCGATAGCAAAAGGCATGTGGGACCTTGAGATATATTGTCCTCACTACACGCGATATGCCTTTGTGCCAATCAGATACAATAATCAAATCATCCTACAATCCGTATGTAGTCCGGAATCTTCTCAAGAACCACTCCCATGAATCATTGCCCTCTTCCTTGCCAAACCAAAAAGCAAGGGGAAAAGTTTTTCTAATTTCCATCTACATGCAGCTTTTCCCTTACACACACCTTTCAAGTGTGTTGCATCTATGATAATTATGGGTCTCATGTACTTGAAACCCTAAATCGAAGGACCAAGTACACAGAATGAGTTTAGAAACTGCTCATCTAGTATACATATACTGGTCACCGTCCTCAACATTACATGCTTTAACATGTGAAGGTATGACGGTAGTTGTTTTTATGAGTTTTCTAGAGTTCCTTAGGCTATGTCTTTAGCACGCTGTAAAGATTGCCAGGCTTTGGTGTATCCAAGCTTCACACCATAATTCTCCCGCATGTCTTGAATCACATTTTTGGGGGTGTGATTTGCATCGGCGAGTTTACTAGCATACATACGACCAATTGTTGTTGAACTTACACTCTTGTTTTGGCTTTGCTGTAGAGATTGGATATAGGTGTGAGTCGAGACAAACTTGTGAATAACCCAAATCTGGCATTCAGCTCTACAATTTGCACGTATCATGAAAGTGTAATCTTTTTGGTTCTTACATCGTGCCTCAAATCTTCCATTATACGAACGTACCATGTGACATGGAAATCGATTATTGAGTGAATATTCATCAACTGTTGCTGCCAGTTCATCCTTATTGTTAAAGACTGCATCCTTTCCAATAAAACCCATGGGTGGAACAGTATCGTCTTCCAAAAAATGCACCTCTTTGTAGTCATTCCAGACCATGTTTGCAAAGTGAGTAGAAGGGTTCGGTATAAATTGTTCAAATGGAATCACCTGCCTCATCCCATAATGGAAGTTGTCATTGCTGTCATTGTTGTCATCATTGTCATCATCAACCTCAACGCTGTGAATATATTCTTCATCGATTTCATAATTATCATCTATGTGAATATATCCGGATGTCCTTGCTTCATCATTTGCATCAATAAATCCTGCCCTTTCTCGATCATTTGTACCGGATGGACAATTACCCCAATATCACCACTGATGCCACTGTCGTAAGTTCTCTGAATTTTGCTCACGACGATAATTTTAGGATCCCCTTCCCCCTTCAAATACATGATGTCATACATGTCTTCAATCTCTATTATTTTCATACTTCCATCACAAAATTTAAAAGCAATTGACATTTGTATGTCAAATTGGTTTAAGTCAATCTTCATCAAGTTTGCCATAGTTCTCCTCAAATCTTCATAGTTCACATCTAATGGTACGACTATTGCACACACCCTTCCAACTAGAGAACCCTCGTGAACAGCAATCCTCATTTAATTCATTTCTGCAAACAACACAAAGAAACCTATCTGTCTCGAAATATCCTTTATACTTCTTGAAAAACTCTGGTCTCGAAATTCCACTTCTAGTCTCGAAAGGCCACACTATGGTCTCGAAATCCTTTTCTCTAATTCCTCTAGTTTGGTCTCTAAATGCTCCAGCTTGGTCTCGAAATACTCCAGTTTGGTCTCAAAATTCTACTTTCGTCTCTCGAAATGCTCCAGTTTCATCTCTCGAAATCTTCTCACTTGGACGGAAATCTTTGCAATCCTACATTCTTTCCTTCCTCCTCCCAGATAAACAGCACAGATCGAACAAACCCAAGCTTCCAAACACCAAAGAAAAAAAATAACAAAGAAACAAACCGAACAATGTACCTTCGAACACCTTCTACCTTCGTCTTCTTGATTTTGGAAACAAAAATCAGCAACCGAACACAATAAAAAGTTGGTTTTTTTCTCTCTCCCACAAAGGAATGGTTCTTTGAGCAAATTTCTTAGCTGTGGTTCAAAACTTTTGATCAAATTAATGATGTTAGTTGTAGTTTCTTCAATTCATTTTACAGGTTGTTGGGTTCGATTAGGTGCGTTGAATGCTAAGGGTAAAATAGTAAATGCATGTTAAAGGAGAATAAATGTTAAGTATTTGCTTTGTTTTTTTTTAATTAAAAGTTAAAATGGGTATAGAATGAAAAGTTAGTTTTACATATGAGAAATTGTAAAATGTGGTGAAGATTTGGGTAAATAAGAAATTACCATTTCAATTTGGGTAAAAATGAAAACACCCCCCAAACTTTGTCTTGATCCTGAGCTTGAGAATAAGAAAATGGTGTCATTGTGCATCAATTAGCGTACATTGAAAGGTTGCTTAAACGTTTTAACATGGATAACGCTTATCCATTAAGCACTCCTATGATTTACGGCCTCTAGATCGCCGAAAGGACCTGTTTCGTCTTAAAGAACCTGAAGAAACATACTTGGTCCTGAAGTACCATATCTGAATGCAATTGGGGCTTTAATGTACTTGGCACAATGCACGAGACTAGATATCGCTTTTGTGATAAATTTATTGGCACGTTTTAGTTCTGAGCCAACTCAGAGACAGTGGAATGGGATTAACCATATCTTTCTTTATCTCTGAGGAACAATGGATTTGGGATTATATTATTCCAAGGATTATACTCCTTCTAGTCTCATCGGATATGTTGATGCTAGATATCAGTTTGGTCCGCATAAGGCTTGCTTTCAAACCGGTTATTTGTTTTGTTATAATGGTACTGCCATTTCTTGGCACTCTACTAAGCAATCATTGGTAGGTACATCTTCCAACCACTTTGAAATTATTGCTTTATTTGAAGCTCGAAAAGAGTGTATTTGGTTAAGATCCGTTATAATGCATATTCTTTATTCTTGTTGTTTAACAATGGTTACAAATTCTCCCACTATAATTTATGAAGACAACAGTACTTGTGTTGCACAAATAAGGGGAGGATATATCAAAGGTGATAGGACCAAGCACATCTCACCAAAGGTTTTCTACACTCATGAACTCCAAGAAGGTCGACAAATTGATGTTAAGCAGGTTCAATCTGTACAAAATCTTGCAGACCTTTTTACCAAAACATTGCCAACATCAACTTTTGAGAGATTAGTATATGGCATTGGTATGAGACGAGTTCACAAGATGCAAGATTGATTAGTCCCAATAGTGACTCTATGGTTCAATTGAGGGGGTCATTATAATATATGATCTATATCCCTTTTGACCAGGTTTTATTCCACTGGGTTTTTCGACTTAAGGTTTTCTATGAGACAAGTTTTAAACAAAAGGTGAAAATCAAGGGGATGTGTAATGAAATTAAGATTTGGCGATTCACCTTCCTTCATGATTGTCTTTCCCTCATGATTATCTTAAGATATGGATAACTATCTTATCCTATCCTTTCATATTTTGATCTTTATCTCATCCTCCTTACCTATAAATAAGATGATTTGTAATGTCATTTGATGAACTGAACTATTCTCTTATTTCCTCTCTATTCTCTATTTTCTATTCTATCTCATTTTACAACATTTATAATTCTTTTTTGCTAATTATTGATTATAAAATTTTTGAAAATACGAAATTCAATTTGAGATGATTAAAAATAAAAATACAAGACATTCAATTTCCTAGAAGAGTATATAATGTCGTGATTTTCAAAATCAAAAGGTGAAGAATTACTCGTCAGGACGTTCATAGCTTCTTCCTGCTATGGTGGGTGGAAAGCCAGCTGGATCCGGCAATCAGAGCTGAAGCTCACATTCTTCGACTCAAGGCTAGAATTCTTCTCCGTTGCGGAGAAGAAGGAGGAGGAGGATGAGATCATCATCACAATCTGGATGAAAACAGGCATTTGCGAGCTCTTCTTCTTCGTATTAGAACAGTGTTCCGGAACGTCGATTCTGATGTACGCCGATGCTGGACACACTTGTACTGGAAGAGGAGCATTTCACCGGAGGAGTCCATGTGGTGGTCACCTACGGGTGCTCTGCTTTCTGGGGCACTGAAAAAACTGGAGCTTTTAGAGCCAGATATCCGTGAAGTTTATGCCGTGCTCTCCAGGTCTTCGAGGTCAACTATTGGAGGAGGAGGAAGGGAACGCGAAGCTGTTGTCGAAAATCTCAATTCTTTCCTCCAATTAATTGAGCATCAGCTGAGCTGGGATGCAGAAAATTTTGCTCCTGTAAAGGTAGAAATCCAATCTGTTCATGAAAGCCTTACATTTTTGAAAGATTTGTTTGCTTTTACTGTAAATAGTTGCAGTAAAATAGGGGAATTCAAAGATCTCATAATTCATACTGAATTTGTGGTTGATAAGATGTCATGTCTGTTCTATCTTTGTTCTTCTTTGGTCAATGAACATAGAAAGATGAACGATGAGATGGTGAATGAGATGAAAATGCATCTTTCCTCTTATCTACAGAAGTTCAGTCCTACCAGGCCAGATGTTAGACAGATCTATGTCATCTTAATTCTCTTCGAGATGATATTCAGAGTACTAACTTTAGCTTTATTGCATCTACTACCAAAGAACAAATTTTAGCCCTTCATGAGGAGCGGCGATTCATCACCATATCTTTTGGAAGACATAAGAATAACTCAAGTGTTCCAATTATTTCCGGCAGAGTATAAGTTCTGCTATCATTGACATGGGATGTCTTATTTACTTGCTGCACAACAATGAGCGGCAAAATACCCACGAGCCCAGTCCGGCAACATTGAATATGGCAACATTGAATATGGCAGTTTCAAATTTGAAGGAGTTTGTAAAGACTGCCAAGGAAGTAGCAAGAAAAGCATATGACAATTTTCTTCCAGAGCCATGGAAGCTTAAGACTAAGTTTCGAAGAACTGATGATGCACAGGACATGGTAACTCACCTGATGAAGATCCCGGAGAGAATGATGTACGAAAGGAGTTATGTAAAATTCCAAAGTTATTCTTCTGAACCTCTGCCTTCTCCGATTCAAGTGTTTGAGTACTTAAGAAGGAGGTGATGTCCCTAATTGATGCTACCAGAAGCTTGACATCAGGACAACTTCAACTCCAGATGGTGTGTTTAAATGACATCAGAAGTGGGGCAGAAAATTTCATTGCATCATATGTGCTTGGATTCAGCATGTGTTGGAGCCACTATTTGTTGCTGTTTGTTTTCATTGAAGACATTAGGGCCATCAAAATGGAGTTTGAAAATCTTCCAAAGGAGATGGTACATGACACTTCTTCAGTGACCAAGCTCCCCAGAATCCCAAGGATGTGGCGGAAAAAATTGGACAGTCAGTGGTTACATTATCCATGTTTATTGGTAAGACTTCTATTATTGGTTCCATGTTTTTGTTCCCCTTTATGTTTATGCGGGGCATTGATGTGAGTTCCAAACAAAACTGTCTGAATAATAAGGGGAGGGAGGGGGGTTGGTAAGACTTTAGGAAATATTCATTAGCTTAAGATGTTATAAATCAGTTAATTATCATGTTGCAGAAGGCCAACTGAGGTGGCTGGAGCCTAATTTGGATTTTACTTGCCATCTAAAAGATGAACTAAAAGCACTTAAGTTCAGGGAAAGATTTCTCTCAGTGTTTCTTAGTTGTGAAGAAAAGTGGCATACTGAAGATGGAAGATTGAAAGTTCTCGTCAAGAGTATCCAAAGAGAATTCCGAAATGCAGATCAGGACCTCCAAAGGCTGTGGGCAGACATGAAAGAAATTTCATCGCAAAAACAAATGTATCCCGTGAATTTGGATTGTCTACTTTCTAGTATGCTAGCGAGATTTCAGCTTATAGAGCCTAATATCCATGTCGTTTACACCTTACTTTCAGAATCCACGAGATCTATTACCAGCACGAATGCTGAAGCTATCAAGGAAAATCTTAACTCCTTCCTGGAGAATAGTGAAGATTTGCTGAGATGTAATGCTGAATTGGTTGGCCTTTGAAGAAACAACTTGAAATTGTTCAGAAGAGCCTGAGATTTTTGAGAAGTCTAGTTGGTCTTACAGCAAAAAGATGTAGGAAACTTGAAAAATTTAAAGATCTCCTTATTCAAGCCGAACTTCTGGTGGACAACATTTCATGTCTCCTTTATCTATGTTGCATTGATGACAAGATGAACGGATGGAAGGAGAATGAGTTGAAAATGCATCTTTTGTGTGAGCTTCAAAAGATTAGTCCAGCAAATCCAGACATCAGAAAGATGTATATCAGAACTCTAAAAGCTTCAAACTCAGCACCGAGATTGATGGATGAATTTATCTTGGGCTTTCTTGATATACTGGAGCTTTCAAGTACTCATCTCTGCCTGCAGGAGGAGCTGAAATTTCTGATTACGTATTTTGTGGATAAATCTTCAGATGAGTACTCAGATCAAGAACTCAAACTTTCTCTTCAAGCTTGTAAATGCCGTGATCATTGACACCGTATCTACTATTCACTTTCTCGACAACGAAGATGAAAAGGGAAATGCTGGTAGGAACTGAAATTGAATGGCAAGGTTGAGAAAAATTTGATGGCTGCAAAGGAAGATATAAGAAAAATTTACGAATTATATCTTCCAAAGTGGTTGAGGTCTGACTTTCCAAGAACTAATGGACAGGGATTTATTGGTTATCTTTTCCAGAATCTGAAGGAGTTGCTATATGCCAAGGATGATTTAGTTGCCCCCTTAAAGCATCACATTGAAGTAGTTGAAGAGGAACTCCTGTGCTTATGGAAGGACTTCTGTAAAATTGCAAAGCAACCTAGCCAAAGTGAGGATCTTCATAGTCAATGGACTCGTTTTCTGGACATTGCATATCAAACTGATTTCATCATTGACTCATTTCTACTCAGAGGCGATCCCCTCTACTGTTCCAAATTGGTGCTGTTTATTGTCCTAGAAGAAATTAAGGCAATCAAGATAGAGCTCAAGGCTATGAAAAACAAGACAAGAGAAGACACCTCGGTGCACAAGCCTCCTTGCTTTTTCACACAAATTTCTGTAGAATCTAATTTACGAAAAGACTAAGCATTCCTGAGTTCCAAAGGGAGACTTCAAGATGAAAACAGCATGACTGAACTTGAGAATTTTGGGGTGGAGGCACTGACAATAAATGAGCAATTGACAAATGGATCGCGATATCTACAAATTATCTCAATTGTCGGCATGCCTGGAATTGGCAAGACTACTTGCTGATTCAGTGTCTCGACATTCTTCAGTTACCTCCTATTTCCACGTTCAGACAAGTTGTTCCGTTAGTCAAATGCATGACAAGAGGAGAATGTTAATTGAAATTTTGCAACAAGTTACTGTTCATACCGGATCATGTGAAGAAGAGACTAGGAGCTTGTGATTTGAATTTTTTACTGAATGTGATGATGATGATTTAGCATGCGGTTGTACAAAAGTCTGAAGGGCAGAAGATACTGTTGGAATTTTAGACTGAGAAAGAAGAGAAAGCTGAGAGAACTTGCTAGAGATTGAAGGGAAATCTGAACACCCAT
>JAOXNR010043422.1:0-19395 GCA_028571225.1 Parsonsia alboflavescens | reverse complement strand
ATAGAATATTTGAGGGAAGCTCTTTAGTTGCCCTTGATAAAGCAAGATTAAGAATAAGGTATATTAGATAGAATATTCTTAGCAAGAACTGAATTCTGAATCATCCTAAAAAGCTCTAATTCTTATCACAAAAGATTTATATATATATGTGTCTGGAATAAAATGTTCATGATTGATCTATAGAGAAAAGAAGAAGGAGAAATGATTTGACTTTAATTTAACTCAGGATGGTGGAGCAACATTTGGTATTAGAGGACTCGAGTGTGACACGATGAGGGTACATTGGATGTCATTATTGATCATCAAGGGGAGGAGTATAAGGAAGGTTAGAGGAGGGACCGGTTTTAAAAAAAAAAAAACCTTGTATTACTATTTGACTTTGGATCTCCTATTATACATTTGTATGTCTGTTACATTAATAACATATTAACAAAAATCTTACATGTATCCTCTAATTATTATTATTTTTAATATATTTTATATATCAAATCTTACAAAAATAAACTAAACTTTAGAGATATTTGATCTTTTAGGGACACGTGTTAAATTTTATTAGTATAAGTGACATACAAATATGCAAGCGGAGATACAAAGCAGAAGAACACTGGTATATTGATATATATGTCATATTTATTTATTTTTTGGTAATTGATATATTGGTTTCCAAGAATATATATGCAAACTAAGTACCAACATAGAATATCATATTTCACATTCTCTTCTCTAGGGTTCGTTGGCATACAAGAAAACTTTGAAGAGCCAAATTAAATATACTTATCAAGAGTTATTGGATGTTTAAAAATCTAACCTTTTGTCAATTTTACGTTTTGGTTCATAATATATATTTTTGATTATATTGATCCTCGAACAAATTACTATTAGACAACTTGATTATTTGAATGCCATTCTTTAAAAAAACTAAACATCTGATAGTTTAGTTAACTACCTTTTGACTAAATTAATCGGGACAAATTCAATACTATACTGTTCAATTTGTCAAAAAAATTGACATTTTGTTGAGCTAAATTCATGTTTATGACTCAACTAAATCCATTTCTTGCTAAGTCAGAACCGAAATTTAGCTCAATAAGATTTCAGTTAATATCTATTTTTGACTAATTGAATGACATAGTATTGAATTTTCCCTTATTATTTTGATCGTGATCGTTAACTTGGTGTTTTCAAAAAATACGATTAAAAAAGGATTAAGTTATCTAATAATAATTTATTTGAGGATCTACACAGCCAAAAACAAAAAGGAGTTACAGATCAAAGTGCAAAATTGACCAAGGTTTAGATTCTTAAATGTCCAATTATTCTATATTCCATCAAAAAATATTGATGGCATCTGATGACAGTTGAAAATTATTGACTAATAACTATGGTCAGTCAAAAACTTTTGACTAATATAACCAGCCGTCAAAAGAGATATGCGTCCGTCAATAACTTTCGTCAAAACATAACTTATTTTTAGTAGTGGTTGATACTAAACTACTCCTTCTGTCACTAAGTATAAGTTATTTTAACTGACTATTCTTTTCACTAATTATCAGTTATGATTGTTCGTTAATTAGCTTTTTGAAGCAGTTTTTTCTCTATTACCCTTTTAATGATATAGTCATGAAATGATATTCAAATTTTTGAAAAAGTGATTAGAGGACCTTTTAGGGAAGAAAAAAGTTATATTAATTTTTGCAAATCAACGGTTGGTGACTTATATTTAGTGACAAAGAGAGTATATAACATTTGTTTTCCTTACAAAATAAATATAAAATTTGTCCACGAACACCCTACTTGATAAGCGGAATGTTGAGGTTAGTGCAAATTGACTCGGATACTGTTAAATATAATTTTTTTTTTGAAAAATAAGAATTTACTTTTATATAAAATTTTTTATATTATATTATTTAATTTGTAATTTAAAAAATTACTAAAATTAAAAAACCCAATCGAATCAGATTTGACTGTTACGACCTTAACTCCTCTTTCCATCCGATTCAATATTCGGTCCATTTTTGAAAACATTGATAAAAGATCAAATATATCTAGGACTTAATTTATATTTTTAGGTTTTAGTATATAAAAATATACTCCCTTCGTCTGGAATTAAATGTTCCTATTTAAGTTGCAAATATTTTAATAAAAAAGTTTGACTTAATTTATTAACATATTGCTTTATCAATTTTCTTAATAAGATTTTTATTAGTTTAGAAAATGAGACATTCAATTTTGGACATCTTAAAATAGAATATGAGATATTTATTTTTGGAAGGAAGGAGTATTAAAAAATAACAAGAGTATGTAAAATATTTTTATTAATATTTTTTTAATGTAACGGGAAAGTGACACACAAATATATAATAGAATAGTAGCTCATGAATATTTGACAATAATTTAAAATTATATATCATCATCAGATTTATTCACAAGTATACAGTATTGACTGATCAAATAGTTAGAAACCCACAATGAACCCTCACAAGCTTTGGCCCATTTATCTAAACAGAACCAAAGCCATGCATACACAGAGCTAAAGAACTACGTTCGAAGAAGAAGAAGAAAACAGATCGATCTCGAATCAATAGAGAGAGAATTCAATACGTCACGATTCTCACACCAAGATATTTTAGAGCAAAAGCTTTGAGGTTGTTGATTTCGTCATCGTCGATGAAGCCATTGCGGTTCTTGTCCGCTGCATTCATTCCTTTCCTGCTTCTGATACCCGAGAACCAAACACCTGCGGCCCGGATAGCTTCCCGGAGCTCTTTTTTGCTTATCCGACCATCTCTGTCCGCATCAAATCTTTTCAACCATTTCTTGAACTCCTCCAAGCTCATTTCACACTTCCCATCGTAAGAAAAGCCTCGAGAATAGCTGTTCAAGATCACCATTTTTTTTCTCTCCTAATTAAAAAGGGTTGGAATATTTTGGAAATGGTTGCTTGATTTCTTAGGACCCACCCCGAAGAAAGCCTTTGCAACAGCACTCAAATTTATAGCATGGCTAAGCTGATCTGGAGTTCGTGGAGAAATAGGTCAAATCCCTGACTAAATTTCTTCAGGAATAAGAATCAAGTAAAGTAGTCTAAATATATCTAATTGAAGGTGTGGAGCCACCGAAGGGATGCAATTATTGTGTTAGCAAAGCATATTGATCAAAGACATATTCAAAAAAGGCAGTAAAAAAATACTATACGGCCGGAAAGAGGGAAGGAGCTCGTTTAATTTTTAGAATTAATTAATAGTTATAAGTAATAATCAAATCGGGTAAAAAAGGTCTTTGTGCTAATTCCTTTTAGAAAAACCCATACTTTCTTGTACTAGGTTAGGTGTATTGTTGCCTACCTTTGACTTTTCCAATATATTTTTTATTCCTTCTTTGTTTGTTAATTTGTAGGGTGTTCTCTAGTTGGTTATGGCCAAATTTTATAACCTAATTTTGTAATTGAAAATTGGTTATGAGCAATTTGATTCGATTATAATTGGTTAATTTTTTAATCAATAATCGAATCATATAGTTGAGAATATTAATTTTAATTTGAAAGTAATTAGTTGTCTGTCAATTTTGATTAGTTTTAGTTGATTTGGTTTGATTTAATTAAGAACTAATTAATTTTGGACAATGTTTCTCTGGGGATACCCCTCTAGATGAAGTGATGGGATGCATGAAAATTGATCCGGATACCATTAAACTAAATAAATAAATAATATTATACAATTTTAAACACTCCTACTTGTTTGGTCCTTTTCCACTATATTCATCTTCTTTTATGAATTGTAATAAATAAATATAAGCATGAAAAAGAAGGGTTCGATTTCTTTATTGATAGAAGAACACCAATTTTTTGAATACGATCGTACGTTACTCCTTTATTTGTTACTATTTAAAAGTTTTTTGAATCAATTCTAATTGTTACTAAATATAAGTTATTATTGTTAGTTTGATTAGAATCATGAATAGGATTTTTTTAAAAATAAAATATTATCTTAATTTTTAAAAAATGTAGGCTCGTGACTTATAAATATATAGGAATGAAATGTGAATGAGATTTGGCGAGTAATTTAGTTAGGACAGTTCTTAGACAAATTGTCTCATGACTCTCATTTTGGGTTTGTTTTTCTATATATATATATAAAATCTTTTTTTTTTGTTGTTCAACTGGGTTGGGACTATGTTGATGAGATTCAAATTCGAGACCTATGGTTCGTGTGCTCGCCATTACATCACTGAAATGTCTCCAAAAAGACGATTGTTATAGACTTAACTGTATACTATAGAGTTTTTTTTTCCCTAAAAAATAAAAATAATATAAATAAATAAGTCTTTTACAATACTGAGATGCAATTTTTAATTCTTATTTAATCCAAACTTATACACCATCGTTAAAAAAGGAATTAGGTTAAAAATTACTATAAATATAAAAAATATTATATTCAACTTGTGCTTTTCATCTAGTCTTCAATAATTACTCTAACACAAAAATAATATAAACAAAATTAGGCATTTAAGGATGTGATAGAGTGGTTAGGTAGTGAAGCTTTTATAATGCAGGTTGTGAGTTTGGCTAGTCTTGATGAGTGCAGTTCTTAACGGAATAGACGAGGTTGCATACGAATTGTCATAGTTGAAGAGCCTACAAACTGTCCAGATAGGATTAGTAAAAAGAAAAAAATATGTACAAATTTAGAAAACTCAGCCATCCTCCTGTTGGTGTCGATGCCTGGCAATCCGGCATAAGTTAAGAACTGTGGGATTGGGGAACTAACGTGGAAAGTGGAAACCGGGTTTTGTCTTCGAAAATTTGAACGAACATTTGACCCGATATTATATTTTGAACATTCTTGAGAATATTCAAATCAGCTTTGTTTTGCATTTTCTGACGCTACTTTTTCTTCTGTTTACTCTTTAATTTCATTCAAAATTATATATTTTTATCTTCATTTCAAATTATCGAAACTAAATATTTCATTCTCTAATAAACTTTTACAATTATTCACTTTAATTTAAAAAATGATATTCACTTATTTAAAATTAACACCAATAATTAAACTAATAAAAAGGATTTTTTTATTGTTTATTTCTTTTCATGGAACGGAATAAATATGTATATGAAATTCCATCTCAAATGCCGTCCAAATCTCAAGTGTATATAAACAAATCTCATGAGAATCTTCACCTTTTCCGTCCAAAAAACAGGGGCCAAGAAACGGGAAACCTTATTTTCATCATAGGAAGGATTAGCCTGCACCGTCTTCATACAATTAACCCCTTCTATTCTGCAACCACATGGCCACAACTAAGGCAGAGATCTTTTGTCTTCAAGGGGGGCCGGGGGAATCAATCAATAGATTAATCACATGCTGTAACATCCATATCCTAGATAGAAGCTTTTCTGAAGATATTTTATGACCTAGAAAATGATACCCCTTCCATTAGAATTTGAATGTTTGATTTTTACATATATATCTTAAGAAAAGATTTTGACTTAATCTCAATTTTTGACATAACAATATTAATTTTTTAATAAAATTTTAACTATTTCATATATATGAAATGAAAGATTTAATTCGAACAATTCAAAATGGAAATATGTGATAAGACGAACATGGTTGGGAGTGAATTCTCTCTTCTAATTTTCTTCATTGACAATATCCAAGATATATACACATGGGGTAAAATATAAAAGGAAATTACATAGAGGAAAAATAGGATCTAATTCTAATCCTAAATTAAGGTAATTAGATTGACTAATTTACACATGGTAATACTCCCCCTCAAGTTGGCGCTTGCAAGTCAGAAATGCCCAACTTGGACTTCAAAAACTGAAAATGATCACGGCCAAGAGAGTTGGTGAATACATTGGCAAGTTGATGAGTAGAAAGAATCTTGGATGGGCAAATGAGGCCCTGTTGGAACTTCTTGTGTACAACATGTCAGTCAATCTCAATGTGCTTCGTATGTTCATGGAAGATAGGGTTGGCAGCAATATGCAAAGCAGCTTGGTTATCACAATATAGAGGAGTGGCTGGAGAGGGAGGAAGACCAAGATTGCAAAAGATAGGAAAGCCAAGTAAGCTCACTATTGGCGATAGCCATGGCACGATATTCAGCTTCAACAGAAGAACGTGATAGACTGCTTCTTAGTTTTCCAAGAGATAGGACTCAAGCCAAGAAAGATGCAATAGCTTGTGGTGGAACGCCAAGTCATGGGACAACTAGCCCAATCAGAATCACAATATGCTGAGAGTGTAAGATCCGGCATAGAGGAATAAAAAATACCTTGATCAGGAGTGGCCTTCAAATAACGTAGGAGGTGATGAGTAGCATCAAGATGAGGTTGATGCATGAACTGACTTAAGATGTTAACTGTATACACAATGTCAGGGCATGTAAT
This sequence comes from Parsonsia alboflavescens, assembly GCA_028571225.1. Taxonomy (NCBI): domain Eukaryota; kingdom Viridiplantae; phylum Streptophyta; class Magnoliopsida; order Gentianales; family Apocynaceae; genus Parsonsia; species Parsonsia alboflavescens. Next base: position 13,001 of record JAOXNR010043422.1, on the reverse strand, counting down.
GGTAAGGTAAATTACGTGACCAACCAAACGATGATACTGAGATGGATCACTAAGAATGTCACCGACAGAATCAGAGAGCTTGAGATGTTGTTCCATGGGAAAATCCGAGGTACGAGAGTCGGTGATGCCAGAGTCTACAAGGATGTCAAGTGTGTACTTGCGTTGGCAAAGATAATGGCCACGTCTAGAACAAGCCATTTCTATGCCCAGAAAGTATTTCAGAGATCCAAGATCCCTGGTGTGGAATTGGCTACACAATAAATCCTTAGTTTGCTGAAGTAAAGAACCAATAGTACTTGCGATAATAATGTCATCAACGTATACAAGTATAAACACTAAGACACGTTGCTTATGTAGGAAAACAAGAGAATGATCAGAATGTGATTGTGAGAATCCAAAAGTAATCAAAGCTGTAGAGAATTTGGAGAACCAATTCCGAGATGCCTATTTTAGACCATATAAGGACTTGTGAAGACGACAAATAAGAGTCTTCCATTGCGACAATAACCGGGAGATGGAGTCATATAGACTTTTTCATCAAGGTCACTGTGCAAAAAGGCATTATTACCATCTAATTGATGTAAATGACAACAGTGACAGATTGCAAGGGCAAGGAGAACACAAACAGTAACTAATTTGGCAATAGGGGCAAAAGTATCATGATAGTCAATGCCCTCAATTTGAGTGTAGCCTTTGGCTACCAATCAGGCTTTATAGCTCTCAATAGAGCCATTAGAGTGTCTTTTGATCTTAAAAACCCATTTGGACCCAATAGCCTTCTTTCCTGGGGGCAAAGGTACTATAGACCAAGTATGGTTGTTAGACAAAGTAGTAATTTCAGCTTGCATGGCATCATGCCATTCCTGATATTTCATAGCCTCAGTAAAAGTTGCAGGTTCATGGGTTATGGATAAAGAAGTAAGAAAAGAAAGATATGAGGGAGAGAAATGACCATAAGATAAGAAGTTAGCTAAAGGATGAGATGTAGCTGATCCATTGTTCGAAGAGAATGTAGCGGGCTGGGTAAGAGAATAGTGGTAGTCATCAAGATACTGAGGTCTTACGTGAGGACGTTTTGGAGGAAAGATAGTAGGAAAAGAAGGTAAAGGAATGGTGGGATTGGGAGAAAGAGAGGGTGGGGAGGGAGGGGGTGGAATTCTCTTTAGTGATAGGAGGAGTGGTGGTATGGGGCATAAGAAAATCTGTAAAAATGGCGAGTAATGGGAGAACAGGGGAATAAGAGGAAGATGGAGGTAAAGAATAAGGAAATATATGTTCATGGAATATGATATCCCTAGTAACAAAAATTTTCTTGGTCAAGAGATCAAAGTCCTTGTAGCCTTTTTGTCCATAGGGATAACCAACAAACATGCAAGGTGAGGCACTTTGATCAAATTTGTGCTTGATGTGGGTGTTACTTGCATAGCATAAGCAACCAAACACTTTAAGATGAGAAAGTTCTGGTGGTTTATGGAAAACAAGTTCATAAGGAGTGTAGCCATTTAAAACTTTAGTGGGTAATCGATTAATTAAATAGGCAGCAGTAAGGACACATTCACCCTAAAAATCAGTGGGTAGGTTGGCTTGGAAGTGTAAAGCTCGAGCAATGTTTAAGAGGTGAAGGTGTTTGCGCTCCACAACACCATTTTTTTTTGAGGAGTGTAAGTACAACTGGATTGTTGTATTATACCATTTGAATTGAAAAGTTTGAATGTGGACTTGTTAAAAAATTCACTGCCATTATTTGATCTAATTTGGCAAATGCGGGTATGGAATTGAGTTTTTACTAGAGATAAAAAGTTGGAAAGAAGACCATGGACTTCATTTTTGTGGGTGAGTAAAAAAAGCCATGTACTCCGTGAATAATCATCAACAATGGTTAAGAAATAACGAGCACCAGATAAGGAAATAGTGTGATAAGGTCCCCATATTCTAGAATGGATTAGCTCGAAACAAAAGGAATTGTATATGATAGTACGAGGAAAAGGCAATCTGGCTTGTTTAGCAAGTGGGCACACAGTGTAAGTACATTTATTTGAAAAAGAAAAGTGACTATCTAAAGTAGACAATTTAGAGGATAATGAAAATGCAGGATGACCAAGACACTAGTGCCATAGGTCGAAATGAGAACCTGAGAAGGTGGCTAAGGCAGATGGTAGGCTGGTTGATTCCTGGAGGTAGAGACCACCGTGCCTTTTACCCAGCGCTAAAATCCTTTCACAAGTACTAGAAGCAAAATAAATCTAATAATTAGAGTCGGTGGTGAATTTACTTAAGTACAGTAAATTGAAATGGAACGAAGGGACATGCAAAACATGAGGAAGAGAAATGGTAGAAGAAAGAGGAATGGTGCCACTATGGGAAATGGGTGCAAGGGAGCCATTTGGTAGACGCATTGACGAATTAGGAGGGGATGTAGTGTAAGAGGAAAAAAAAGAAAGGTAAAAAATAATATGGTTGGTTGCACCGGAATCAATGATCCAAAAAAAATTTACTAGAGGATGAGAAATACCGGTGGGTGTTGGGAGTAAAACCAACAATTGTTACACCTGTTCATCCCTAAATAAGGGACCAGAGACATGAGAAAGGGCATTAGTGGTCATGGCACTAGCTTGGAAGACACTAACCCCTTGTCCTTGATGAGGGGCAGCAAGAGGTCAATTAGGAGGTCGTGATTGGAGATGGGGCGTTTTAGGGTTGAAGAGAAGGAAATGATTTACGGTTTAGAGGAAGGAGAGCCCGCACTTATATCATGATAAGAGGAACACGGTTGGGAGAGAATTCTCTCTTCTGATTTTCTTTATTGACAATATCCAAGATATATACACATGGGGTAAAATATAAAAGGAAATTACATAGAGGAAAAATAGGATCTGAAACTAATTCTAAGCGTAAATTAAGGTAATTAGATTGATTAATTTACACATGGGGTAAAATATAAAAGGAAATTACATAGAGGAAAATTAGGATCTGAAACTAATTCTAAGCCTAAATTAAGGTAATTAGATTGATTAATTTACACATGGTAGTAATGTGGATATTCAATTCATTTCATGATGGAATGGGTATTTTTAACTATAGTAGAGTAACTAATTACCATTATGTGGAACCATGCATATATATGTGAATTACAAATACATATATCTCAGATTATTCTTTTCTTCCGAATTTCTTTCATTCATTTTTTTTCCGGTGGATTTTTTTTTTTTTTTGCAAGAATATTAATTCATTGATAAAACCGTCACTGTTGCCTGGGAATCTTACCTTTATTTTTTAAAAAGTGAAATTGAATATTTCCTGGTAATTCGACTAGTACAGGAATTCAAAATATTGGGAAGGTATAATTCTTGTTATATATATCCTGTAATCAGGTAATTAGATAACCTAACTTCCATTTTTTCTTCCCTTCTGACAACTTATATCATGCACTGGGATTTCTAATTATTGAGTTTTAATTTGAGCTTCCCAGATATTTTCTCCAGCCACCTTAATTGATTAAGTACATGATTGGGATTAATGAAATAATATCGTGATTATTGTCATCATTTGCCAGACATTGGCACACATATACATGAGAAATTCTCTGCTGAGGAACAGATTAATTAAGGATATCAATGGCCAAATTAGATATATCTGCCCCAGTTCCTTAATTCTTATCCTTATATTCATCCGGGATTTTCTTACCCGTTGAGAACAATATATACATGTGTGGAAATAGAACACTCTCAGAACGTATCACTCTCGTGTGTGTGTGTTTTGATTCTTATCATTCTATTTTTTCATTTAGTAGGGGAAAATGCGGAATGAATCTTAATCGTTTTGACCACTAAGCCTCATATTACTAAGCCGTTCAAAATTTTGGAAAGGAAATTAAAATTCTTGCTATTCTATAAAAAACTAATTAGAGAACCTAACACATGAACTAGATAGATTGATTCTATTGAATTTTTTAGCTCGAATCCTCTGCCTTAAGTTCATTATGGAATTCAATGTAAGCTTGGGATGCGCCGTGCCTTACATGCTTATTTTCGTCAGTTGCCTGACGTTGGCAGACATACATGAATTTAATAATTTGAGAAATATTTAATCTCAGTTCGTGGGGAACAGATCAATGGTTGCAGTTAAGATATATTCAGTTCCTTATTCTTGTATCGCCGTCAACAAAAAGGCTGATATAAGAAACTGCTCTGAGTGCGGCGGGTCTTAAATTATGAAATGTTTTAGTTAAATCTTTAACAGTTAAAATTAATAGTCAATTTTTTTTTTAAAGAAAAAAATAATAAAATTTTATCAAGTATCATAAGGTTTAGTTTATCTTTTTCGCCGTATCTAGAATTCGAGACTAACTAATTTCAAGTATTGCTACTTTACCACTAAGGTAGCAAGACTCAACATCATTTTTACTTTATGTTGAATAAAGTGCCTGTTTGGATAGATTTAAAAAACTGTGTTTTTTAAAGTATTTTTGGTAGAAGTGCTTTTTTTGAAAAAAATTAAGTAGTTTTGTGTTTGGATACTTTTTTGTAAAAGTACTTTTAAAAAGAAAAGTTGTTTGGAAAAAAAAGCACTTATGAATTTTTTTTTTTTATAAAATCTTTTTTATATGATTTTTTAACAACTTTATAATAATTTTTAAGATATAAAAGTTATAATATATTTAATTTAAAATAAAAAATAGATCAAAAAATAATAATAAATAAAATTTCAATTTAATCTTGAAATATCTAAAAAAGTTATTAATTTTTTTTTTCTATTTTTGGACATATTTTTATTCTCTATAAGTTATAAAGATAATATATGAATTAAAAAAAAGAGTTTTAAAAATAATGTAATAGAAAAATAAGCAAAAAAAGGAGAAAAAAAAGGGAAAAAGAAGAGGAAAAAAAACAAACAATGGAAGGCTGAAGTTTGGAGGTGGTAGGGGATTAATGACTGGATAAAATAAATTTTTTTTTTAAAAAATAATTGGTAGAAATTGGAGAAAAAAAAATGGACAAGATTGTGGGGGGCTTACCTGGGGGGTGGGGGAAGGTTAATGAATGAAAACATATTAAAAAAAAAGGAACACCTGAAAGGAAAAAATGAGAAGAAAAAAAAAGACAGGGTTGTGTAGTGGCGGCATACCTTAGGGTTAGGAGAGTTTTAATAAATGAAAACACATTGAAAAAAAATAAACACTTGAAAGGAAAAAATGAGAAAAAAAAAAAAAAAAGATAGGGTTGTGCAGTGGGGGCTTACCACATATTAAAAGAAAAAAAGCCCTGAAAGATAAAAAAGATAGGGTTGTGCCTTAGCTAGGGACTGGGATGAAGTGGAGGTAAAGACTGATAATTTTTAAAGGGAGAAAGAGGAAAAAAAATCAACAGAAATCAATAAAAAAAAAAGGGAAGAAAAATAGTATTAAAATCGGAAGGTTAAAGTACTTTTTTTATAAGTTGCTTTTTGTAACTTAAAAAATAAATATAATTTTGACTTATTTTTCTTCTTGTACTTTTTTGTATAAGTCAAAACAAACAATATATTTTTTTTCACCTATATAAATGTTTTTTTTTTAAAAAAATAAGTGTTTTTTTATATTTTTTTTAAAAAAAAAATAAAGAGAAGTCCAAACAAAGGGGCTAATTATAAATTGTCGTGCAACAAGCATGGATGCTACTCTTCCACGGAGGAAAGTAAACTTTTGACCAATAAAACGTTAGTTGGTTGCAAAGGATCAGATGGAAAGGAATGTGAATGCGTCAAGCAAACCAAGTCTTCTTGAATACGCAATGAATCTGCTTATTGATTTTAAAGTAAAGGAAATTATTGATGTTATGATTTATATATATATATATATTCCATGAAGAAGATCGGTCCGAAGGCCAGCAGGTATCAATCCAATGGATATATGCTGCAGAGACTTGTTGACTACCAGAGTCTAAAATTAGGCATCCTTCTCAGTTGCAGACATGATTGGTGATTGCTTTTGCTCTTTTGGTTTCTGGAATGTTTCAGTTTCTATTCCCTCAATTTTATGGACGAAAAATGATCATATCTTGGCGGCCAGAATCGAAAACCCAATTCAAACCTGGCAGTAATTCCAGCCTATATTCAATTCACCAAATCTGCTAAACATATCATAATTAATTAATACCACTTATCTACTACAAATACATATAGCATATGAACATATCTTAGGCAAATTAGAAAGCGGATAATACAGCAGGAAAATGTCAGTCTTCTTCTTCCTTGAATTGATGTAAATTGTGGAATATTGTTCTTTTTTTTTTTTTTTTCTTTTAATGGATTAATTGAGAATATTCATACTTAAAAGTAAGAAACCAAAGAAAAATGAAAAAGATCAAACAAAATTAACAGATAAATCTACTCAGGAAAACCAGAATATATATATATATTTACGTATGATCAGCAACAATACTTATCAGCTAAACATGAAATAATTTGAACAGCTATATTTACTATATATTTTAATAAGTAGAGGACGAAGGGCATTATCATTATTTCACTTGAATTTCTAACGTAACTCAAATGAAAATAAAAATAATACCCTTCGTCCTCAAAGTTTTTTTGAAAAAAATCTTTAATTGGCCAAAGTCTGATCGATATTGTTGCCTGACACTTGAGAAATAAGGGAAATTTCTAGCTAATGTTTTTTGGTGGTTTAAAAAAAATCGCCAAAAAATGACCTTTTGTGGTGGATTTTTTTCACTTTCTTGGCAGACATGGATACTGTCAGAAAAAGAGGGAGTTTTCTAACGGTTTGCATTATATTTTCTGGCCTCCAAGGAGGTTAACGGAAGAATAAAGTGTTTTCTGCGGTATTTCAAATTAATGATTGCAACTCTATGAAACATTTTATGTTACCTAATTATATATTGCAGAATCAATATGTGGCAGTGACACTTGATTTTGCTTCATGCCTTGGTTCTACTAAGCTTAGTGTGGCAAAGTATATTAGGGTATATCAAAGTATAAATCCATTAGTGTGTTCAAATCACGTTATAACCTCTAAGAGGTTCGAAATAAATCTTTTGAACAATAATTATTGCAAAGTTATTCAATATTTTATGAATTGATTGCTTGGACTGCTGAATTGGATATATAAAATTGGTTTGGAATAGTTTAGACTGAGGTGTGAAGGACTTTCCATAATGCAGTTCAATTCAATCCTTCGAAATTTTAGGGTTTATAATATGATTTTTTTTATTACAAATTTTTATATATGATTATTATGTTTTATTTAGTTACTTCATGTTTTTTCACAAATATTATCAAGTAAAAGATTTTCCACTAAAATATAAATTCTTCAATAAATTATCAAATACGCTCGTTATATAATAATTAAAAGTTAATTAACAAAACTTATTTGGGCCTTAAACTTGTCCGTTATAACCCACCAGGCACCAAGTCCCCACGGGCTTGAACATTTAAGAGTCATATAGCTTAAGGCATGGGTCCAAACTCTTATTTACGCTTCTATTTCTGTTTAGCCTTCTCAAGTTTTTGCTCTCTAAATTTCAAATTAATGTTAGAAAAATTTATTAGTTCTCTTTCACTTGTTACTTAAACATTTCAATGTAAAAAGAGGTAAATGAACTCACAACATTACCCTTAAAACGGTCAACTTATTTTATTATTGTTCAAATGTTAATGTGTTGATAAGTAACTTAGTCAAATAATGAAACAATTTTACTTATGATTAACATGTGTTCAAGTTATAGAAATCTTGTCTTTATGACTCAAAGCCACGTCTCACCTTCTTGAAACGAGGTATTTAATTTACTAACACTGTGTAATGGTAACTCTATTGATAGACACTATTCTATTGAAAAACTAAGGAATAAAAACAAGAAGAGAATCTGGAACTCGATGATTTTATTTGCAGCAGTAGAGAGCATTTATATAGCTATTTACACAGACATAGGCAACAGAACAATCACAAACTCACAATTAGAAACTACCCACAACTCCTAACATGAACTCCCATCATCTAAAAACTAGGACAAAATAACTTAGTCGAACACATGGTAAATAATATTTAAATAAAAGATAAAGATAAGGCCCAACATATTCACCCGCTATTTTGAGCAAAAGCATAAAGGACACTGTAATGGGGGAGATCGTGATCTCCCGATACAAGGGTTTGTCTTATTTTATGACATGGAATCACCTTACAACAGACAATAGGTTAGATATATAAGCAAAATCTCCAAGCAAAACAAGTAAGACAATGCATTATTCTCTATTCTGTTTTCTCTCTTTTAAAGATTATCTAATCGTTTACTGTACTTAATTTTTTATTTTAAGAAATAGGTAGGGATCCGTCAAAACCTTATTTCTTGAAAAAAAGAAAAAAGAAAAGAAGAAACATAGGCATTGGATGCATCCAGAGAGTCAATCTTCTAGACTTTTATTGAAAGCAAGAGGAGAGTCCAAGATAAACAAGTTTTATCCCATATCCAGTTACCACATTTCTACTGTCACACCCCAAGTTCGGGGCGGATCTGGGACAAAAAACCCATGTCTCAATTGTAACATGGTAGAACTCATAAGGTTACCCTTATGAATTCTAAACCTCTATTGTAACAAACCCAAACAATTAATGTAAAAACTAATTCCACTTTAAACGAAACTTCAAAACATTACACATGATTAAATCTTTCTCTCCCCTTTGAACGACAAATACAAACTATAATTCCAAAGCCTAAAATAGGCATCACAAATTGAAAGTCATTAACGTTCAATTAGCATAAAAATAATAACAAATATTTTCAAAACTCAAAATCTTCTTTTCCTCCTTAATATTATCATGTCTAACTTCTAATAATGAGATTGTCATTTCCAGAACTATTGCTTTCACGCAATACTTTAGGCTGCCTGCATATTAAATGTGATCTTTCTTTACTTCATCATCAATAGAGTGGAAAAAATGACTGGTGTGTAATCACATGAATGTAGGAAGAATTTTGAGTGATACAATAATGCTCCTCAGTCAAACCAAATTTGCCTATAACCGCAGTTGGGTAACATCTTTTACATGGCAGTTGTTCTCTTCTACTCCTAAAAAGACATTATACTTTGTCCTAGGGATCAATCTGCCTCTTTTGAGTTCAAGTTTTCCAGCTTAAAGAGTTCTGTATTTTATTTTATTTTTTTGTGTGTGCTTGTGTTTGTTTAGAAAAGGCTCAACTCCGCAAACTCTAAATGCAAGCACCATGCATGACATTTGATTTGAACATTTGCAAGAAACTTGCCCTCCGACTAAAACTCTTTTCATTGACTTCAGCATTTGTGGCCATTATTGCATACCACTTAAGCTTTAAAAATTTGAGATTCCATGAGAAAGTGGGCTTTCAAACATAAGAGAGAGTGACCCGATTCAACATATTTACCCTCAAAAGAAAATTTATATAGAATAAGCACTGTAATTATCTTTTTCTCAGTTATTGGTTCTGTTAAGTGGCCACTAGCAAAAGAAATGCATGTTCTTCTTCTTCTTCATATTATTATTATTATTATTTTCGTAATGCAATTAAGTGCAAAGGAACAAGCATTTTAGGTGTATTATTTTAACTCTTGTCAGGATATCAAAGCTTTGTTTAATCCCTATAGAAATCCATTCTATGCTGGTTTTGGAAACCGAGACACTGACGAGCTTAGCTATCTTAAAGTTGGTATACCTAAAGGGAAAATCTGCATCGTTAATCCTACGGCATAGATTAAAATTTGGCAAACAAATTGTACGAATTCTCCAATTATATATATTATGCTTTGCTGCTGTGCTTTTTTTTTTTTTGTTTTTTTTTGTCCTTGCAGGTTCAGATTGTTGTGAACCGTCGTGTTGACACAAAATCATATACCTCCTTTCATGCTCTTGTGAATGATATGTTTCCCTCCAGGACCTCATTTGAGCAGGTCTGTATTCTGATAAGATCTTAGTACTACTAGATGCGAGTAATATAACAATTGGAATTGGACAAACCACTAAAAAGTATTAGTGTATGGATTCATTGTGTTTCAGTCAAGGCTGGTCAAAAAAAGAAAACAACTGCCTAGGCTTTAGAGTTGCCATTCTTCCTTATCACCTTGCAACCTATTTGACAGGTATCTGGATTCTAATATTTCCTATTTCTAATGCTCCTTGTCAATAATTATAGGTTGTTTAATTAGTTATTATGAGTCATTTTGTTCCTTATTATAAGTCATTGTCCTTATCATTGTTAGTAATTTAATGGATATTTTCTTCTTTTTTTAAAAAAATGTTACTCCTGCTTTGTCTTTCTTTATAAAACACTTTTCTCTCTTTCATCCTTAACGCTCTTCTCTAATGGGGACACTTTGGAGAAATTTTTTTTACTTTAATATTGACAAAATGACTACTAATGATTTATAATTAGGAGGAGTACCTAATAAATGTGTGTACTACTAACTAGTTCATTGTGGATGTTGAAATAATGTGATTTTCACTGTAACATCTTTTAAGCCCTTAAACTGCCTCAGCTGCAGATTCTACTTGTCCTGAATTATGTCTTGGCTACAATAAAGAAGAATTGTTTATTTCTCATAGAAATGGGATACTATTGATTACAGTTTATATGAATTGATTTCTGTTCTCGACATAAGTAAATACTGAAATCTTTGAAAATTCATGCCAAGGAATTCCATTTTAGGAATAAGAATGAGCTATGATTGTGGAGAAAATATCACAGTGGAATAATGCAGATTTGTGAAAAAGTAGAAACTCCACGGTGTTCCTTTAGAATTTACTCTTTATGCCTGAAAGTCAATTATTTATTGAAGTTAAATTGTAATCTTTAGGGGAATTTATCCCTTTTTTCTTTTCTCAAATAACTTACTGGAATAATATCTCAAAGGGATAGAACTGCCGTTTCCTTTCATCTACCTGTCATTTAAAGGTTTTAAGAAAGAACTATAAGTTTTGTTAATCTTATTAAAATGCTCTTTTAGGAGAAAAAAAAAAGTATATATATATATAATAAAATATTCTTATGGAATATAAGTGTCAAATAGTAATTTGATGCTAATTTAATTCTTGGTAAGAATCTGATAATGTTAAGGGTATCCAAAGTGAGGGAATATTGTTTTGTTGCTGTCAGTTCTGGGCCTCAAAAGTAGGTATACATGTCCTAATGATTTATTTTATATTAAAAATTTTACTCCCCCGTTTGAAATTGAATATCTTTGAGATGTATAAATTTTAAGAAAATGAGTTGATTTAGTTCATTTTACACTCAATTAATTTCTAAAGAAATTTTAAAATTGGAACATTCATTTTTGGACAACTCAAATGGAAATGTGAACGTTTAAGTCCGAATGAAAGGAGAACTAATTTGCTATATATAATACTTACTCATATAATTTAATATATTAGCTATATTTGATTTATGTAACAGATAAAGTTTTACTACTTTCCTTTTCCTCCTTAAAAAAGTTTGCTCAAATTCCAAGTTCAAATTGTTATCTAAATTTTAAATTTTAAATTCGCTTATTAAGTGAATGTATGTGTTTTTATTCTAATTAAGTTTAATTTCCTGTTCAGAGTTTAAAAGAGTTATATATTAATAATCAATATGATTAGATAGAATATTTGAGGGAAGCTCTTTAGTTGCCCTTGATAAAGCAAGATTAAGAATAAGGTATATTAGATAGAATATTTTTAGCAAGAACTGAATTCTGAATCATCCTAAAAAGCACTAATTCTTATCACAAAAGATTTATATATATGTGTCTAGAATAAAAAAGAAGAAGGAGAAATGATTTGACTTTAATTTAAGTTAGTTAATTTTCTTTATATTTAATATGTATAGTAAGTGGTGAGACATGCACTAGTCGATTGTAAAACCATTTGGTAAAATTTTAAATTAAGAAATGTAACTATTTTTAATGTTCAACATTAAAAAATAGATTTAATGTTGAACCTTTAAAAATAAAAATAAATATATTTAACTCAGAATGGTGGAGCAACACACGGTGAGGGTATATTGGATGTCACTATTGATCATCGATGAGGATATATTGGATATCATTGTTGATCATTGAGGGAAGGATTACAATTTGACTCGGGATCTCCTATTACATATTTATATATCTGTCATATTAATAAAAATCTTACGTGTATGCTTTAATTTTTATTGTTATTTAATATATTTTATATACCAAATAAAAAAAAAAAAAACCAAATTTTAGGTATACTTGATCTTTTAGGGATATGTATTAAATTTTATTAATATAAGTAACATACGAACATGTAACCGGAGATATGAAGTAGGAGAACACGGGTATAACGATATATATGTCATATTTATTTATTTTTTGGTAATTGATATATTGGTTTCCAAGAATATATATGAAAACTAAATTCCAACATAGAATATCAGATTTCACATTCTCTTCTCTAGGGTTCGTTGGCATACAAGAAAACTTTGAAGAGCCAAATTAAATATACTTATCAAGAGTAATTGGATATTTAAAGATCTAATCTTTGATCAGTTTTACGTTTTGGTCCTTAACTTATGTTTTTTGGATCATTTTTATTCTCGAACTACTATTGGATAACTTGGTATTTCGGATAACTTGGTCCTTCAAACCCTATTCTTTAAAAAAAAAATGACGCAGGAGCTGACGGTGCAAGTCAATGTGAGCAAGAGTAGGCTGAACTGACCTAGGAAACAGAGCCACAAGTGCTTAGGGGTTCAGCGAGGATTAGAGATATGGCTCGAAAATAAGGGGGACTCAGACGTACTGCCTTGAGGGGTTTTTCGCTCTTTTTACCGTTTTCTAAAATATTTTTAGGTTTAGGGGTATTTTCGTAGTTTTGGTAATTGTTTTATTTTTTAATTTCAGTTTCCGATTAGGTTTAGTGTTCAGTTTCTGATTAGATTTAACGTTTCGTTTCCTATTATTATTAGCTTTCCTTTTCCGATTAGGTTTAGCATTCATAGGGGTTTATTTAATGGTGTTTTTCTTGAACAGCTTTCAGT
>JAOXNR010043411.1:0-19395 GCA_028571225.1 Parsonsia alboflavescens | reverse complement strand
GAAAATTGGATCAAGTTTTATTTTCGTTTCTTGTTTTGCAAGTTTCTGAACAAGAACGAATCTTCAGATTCTATTTCTGACTGCGTCAGAAATTCAGACCTCGACCTCCTTGAAGAAGTCAGAAATAAAACTTTGGAAGCTAATAGAAAATATAAAAGGCAAGTCACATTTTTTTCAACAAGAAGGTGAAAGAAAAACATTTCATAGTTGGAAAAATGGTCCTTAAGAGGTTGGATGTTGGAAAACAAGGACAACTGACAAAGCTATGAGAAAGTTAGGAAGGACCTTACATAATCCAAGAAGTTCACAAAGGAGGAGGCAATAAGCTAGCTAATCTCAAAGGAAGACAACTCCTAAGACCTTGGAATGTTTTCTATCTAAAAGAAATTCTATGCCTAAGGATTTCTATGCCTTTCCAGACCTCGTAAGCTTGCTATACAGCTAGGGAAATTGTTTGAAAGGAGCTCACTGAATAATGATTAAGCCTTAGCGACCTCTTTCAATTTTTGTCTTGTCAAGTGCATATCAAACTTCAGAGGCTTTAATAAAAGTTAAGTTCATAGAGCCTATTGAGATCTTATTTCTCCTTATTTCCATAAGTTTCAAAGCCAGTTCAGATTATTATGGCAGTTCTAAGTGTTGAAGCAAAAACAAGACACTTGAAGAAAATTAGTTGATATAAAGAAAAAGGCCACAAACAGACCTCTCAGAAAAAGTATTCAGTACAAAGTTCAGAAATATGAGCTCAAAAAGCCGAGCATTGAATACTACACGGTATGAGGAAGAAAGACGATGAAAAATCCTATTCTATTACAAATTTAGTCTTCTTCTTCATCTTTCTTTAGAGCCTCTAGAGAGCTCGGCAATGTCTTCTCCTCCATAGCTTTCTCTTGGTTAGCGGTGTCTGAGTGACTTGTGGAGTGATAGTTAATATTCATAAATGGAGGTCTACTTAGGGATAGACGAGTAGCTAAAAAAAGGTCGAGTTCCTCATCAAAATCAACATGTTGGGGATGAAAGGGATAATGTGTAATTAAATCTCCATAGCCATGGATAATCGTACCACCAGGTCGGGTAAATGCCTTGAAAGGAATGTCATGGACTACCTCCTTAGTAGTCTCAACCTCAATAGATGCATCCATAAGCTTCTTCCCTTTCTCAAATGGACTCTCATCAACCTGATTGACTTCGGCCAAGACCTCGACAATAGCGACCTCCTCTTGTGAGGCCCAAACACGATCTTCTTTCTCCAAAGGAAGAGTAGAAGCCGTATCTGGTTGGTATAGACCCTCATGAATGGCTGGGTCAGTCTTCAAATCCTTATTAAGCTCAAGCCGCCGGTCAATCACATTAACGTAAAGCCCATAGATATAAGGTCGGAGGATGGACTCCACATAATCTTAGAAGGCCGGGATCTTCTCAAGCTTTGATAAAGAGAGGCTGTTATCTTCATCATATTTGGCTTAGAAGCCCCCTAGCTGAGCCTCAAGCTCATGGATACGATCCCTCTGCTTGTTACCAACCTCGAGCAGTTGGTTGCTTTTCCAGATAGCTTCTCCAAGGGTTGAAAATGTTGCCAGATTTTTAGCCCTGGCCTCAGACACGTTCTTTTTGCACTCCCCTAGTAGGTCTCTCACAACTGCATAATAGGCATTGGCTTTCTCTTTCACACGACAAGCCTTCTCGTCCTGGAAGTAGAGAACTCCTTGTCCTTCTTCATTCTCTCCATCTGTATCCTCAGTTGCTAGCCTAAGAAGGCATGGTTCTATAAAAGGAAAAGAAGAAGGTCAATACTCGAGGAAAGTTGATGTAGAAACAACTACAAAAAATGCAGAAATTAAAAGAAGCTTATAGTAGTATGGATGGAGGAGGTATATCAGTCCAACTCATCATCTGTGAGTTGTTGGCGGATATCCTAGTCAACTGGAGGCTCATACTGCATCAGAAAAAACTGGGAGTGCGGATATTGGGGGATGGAAATCTTGAAAGAAGATCCCCCAGAGGTCGATACAAGGGCAGGAGTGGCAGAGGAGGCACCAACAGTATTGCCAAGGCAACCACTTGGAGCTTGGGGAGCCGGCGACCCTTTTGGCTGATCTCGTTGAGAATTGGTGGTGGACTTCAAGAGGCATGTGGTCCTCATCGTTGCTAAAACAAAGAAGAAAGAGGTATTAGTGTGTTGGTAAGTTAAAGAAAACTTACTGAAAAAGGAAAAAGTAAAAACTCTCCACCAACAGGAAGAATCCCCATAGCTCTCCTACGGGAGGGGAGGTCACGATCTACTGGACTCCCTAATCCAGCAGAGCGATGAAAGGCAACAGGCCAGACTGGCTGAGTACATCCGACCTTCTTAACGTCGGAGTAAGCTAGGTCAATCAAAAAAGTTCTATCCCTCTCCTGCTCGCCAGCTAGGGTAGGGAGACCTCTATTAAAGGTCTTATTCATATTCCAATCTGGGTAAGGCTTTGATTAGACCAAATTATTGGGAAGCTTTGCAAAGAAGAAAGAGTCCTTCCAATCCCATTCGAAGGATGGGAAGGGACCTACTAGCTTGTATCTATTGTTGAATTAGAGGTACCCTACACTAGCTTTATTTAGTGCTGAAGAGACACCGACTTTGAAGAGACATCTAAAGAGCTCCAGAGAAACTGGAACTCGGTAGAGATGATTGGTTGTAATGAACTTGATTATTGTCCGCATAGCATTGGGAACGAGTTGTGCAATGGGGAAATTCCAAAAATGGGTGATATAAAAAAACATAGAGCTCAAATAAGGCAGAAGAATGCTCCCTTCGAGGTTGGTTGGGTGAAGGAATATGTGTCCATCACGATGACTATTAGGGCATTCAGACTCCCTAGCAGCAACTATATCATCCTTATTTAAACCCCTCTCCCCACTAATTTGAAAAACCTCAGAGGGACCTAGGGAAGTGGACATGGAAAAGACCTCTAATTTGGAGGGGTGATAAACTTTACTGGTCAACTGGGGAGCTTTAGCTAAGATTGGAGGCAAATAAAATAACCCATTCTTTGGGTTCGCGGGGGGAAAAGGCCAGGTAACCTCTCTGGAATGGAGAGAAGGAGTGCTAGATGCATATGATCTGACCTAGGAAGAAGACTTGGGGAAAGATGTAGAAGACATTTATCAAAGAAGATGAGATTTTTTCTAAAACAGTATAGTTAAGAGAAAAGAGAACTCATTCTTTAATTCTTGGAAGATTATGAAAGGAGGTGTTTTGAACCCTGAGTCACTCATCGGATAGAGGAAAGAAAGGATTTCCTGAAAGAAGTAGATGATGTTGTAGAAAGTGAATTCTATGAGCAAGAGAAGAGTTTAGTTAAATTCTAAGAGACTCCTAATTTATATGAGATAAGGAGTCCTTTGGGTTGCTGAAAAGGATCCGGTACCTTGTGAACTGAGGCAAATGCTAAAACTGATGAGGCACGTCACCTCCCAAAACTAGTTGTTACAGGAAAACGATGCTACCCTTCAAAGGTAACAACTTAAAGATGGTAATTAAGGCCCCACGATCTTCGAGTTCGCTGGGCCTAATGAGGGGTAATGATGGGAGAAACCGGCACAACCCGGATAAACCAACTAAAATGGACTCACGCCCCGACCCTAATACCTGAAAGTTCTGCTAATGAGTCTTGAGAAAAGGTGGGCAGTGACCTCCTATCACCGACCTCCCAGGTCACCAACCTTAAAAATAAGCTTAGGAGAGGTCTCACCAACGACCTTCAACCTGGTGAGCTCCAATTTGTCTCATACATCTTCCATACCATGACTAAAAGTGCGCAATTCCTAACACACTCTATGAACCTACAATCACTCTTCGAGACCTAATAGAAGAGATGGCCGAGGACTTCGACATTGACGGCGAGGTCGCAAAGTTGGTATAAAGGTCGTTAGCTAGCTTATAGCTTTCTACCGGAGTCGTGCATGGCAAGGTGTCCCAACTTAGGAAAACTCTAAGATTTTAGGAGCAATTGGCTGGATATGATACAATCTCACAGTTGTCCTAATTGCCTACTATCACGTAATTGAAGTGCCCTAATCAACGAGGTAACTTATTTTATTTGATGTATATTATCGAAACACACTGTCCAGGGGACAGGATAAAAAAAAAAGACACAATAGATTGAGATAATTTACTCAAGATTATTCTCACAGAATACTAACTTAGGCATTGGAGCAATTCCCCGGGCGATAGCCCACTCCATTGACCTAATCCTTTTCTTCTCAGGTTGCTGTTACAGATGTCATCACTGTTCGGGGTGAGCCAAAGGCTATTTCCGACCTCCATCACTAATAATTCTTCAGCGAGCTCCTCCAAGTATTAACTTATTGTTCTCTATTCTATTCCTTTCTTAGAGCCATGTCATTCTAGGAGAGAGGCTGAGGAGGAAAGAGGAGAAGGAGGAGGATAAAGATTTTGCCGTGTTGTTGGAGAGCCTCCAAAATGAAAAGGCTCGTCGAGAGGAGGCAAACAAAAAGCATGCTGCTTCTGAAGAGTATGCTCAGGCTTCCCTAATGGTAGTCCACAATCGTCTAGCAAATGCTAAGAAGAATATTGTTGAGTGCTATGTGGAGAACCTGTCTATGATGACTGCCTTAAATGATGCGGCAAATAAGAACGAGCAATTGGTCAACATAGGTAAGTAGCATCAAACTTGTATTAACGAGATACAAGCTCATGTTAATGCTAGCACTCTAGAGCTCGACAACTTTAGAGCTCTCTATGTCGAGAATTGCAACCTTCCTTTGGAGAAGCTTGAAGAAATCCCTGCCTTCGAGTTTATATGGAATCCCTCTTACAATCTCTGATGTTTGTATTATACGTTGATGGGATCCACCGACTTTAGGAGCTCAACCCCAGTCTTATAATCGTTCCCAATTCCCATAATGGGTTGTACCATCCTGATCGGGTAGTTGATCTTCCTTAGCAGCAAGACTTGGAAAATCCAAGGCCTTAGGAGTAGCTTGAAGCTGGTGAGCTTTAGGCTGAGGTTGCTAGGCAGTAGCTTGATGTCAGTTTAATTGAGGAAAAAGAAGTTCATAACATCCCACCATCCACTACTGCTGAACCTTCAGGTAGGATCATCACTGCCTACAGAGACTTAATTAAGTATTATCTCTTCCACCCTAAGCCTATTGATTTTTATGAAGCCCTTGACCTTTCTCAAGCTAATCGGCTTTACTTAGGTGTAGCACCCATTGAGATGGTTACTAAATATCCTGTAGGTCCTTCTAGCATTCATGATAAAGAAAGGGATGTCGCCAAGGAGGTCATCGATGGTGAGGCTGGAAATCAGGAAGACTTTTAGGAACCCAAGGATTGATTGTAATAGTTTAGGTCTTTCGAAGCCTTTGTCATGCCTTCTATATATTTTTGTTGGATAGCTATAACATATATAATGCTTGTTTCAAGCCTTTTCCGTTTTATCCTACAAACTTTCGATAGAATGTGGCTTGTTTGTGGCCTAACTTTTTAAAATATATATGTCCATGGTATTTCATCCAACACTTACATCGATTCTGCATTATCTTGGAACTTCGCATGAGGTGAATATGCTTGTATGAATAAGTCTTGATTGAACATGTTCAGATAAGAAAGAATAGTATCTTTCAAAGTCATAATGAGCTTGTGAAGCTTCAAAACGGCAGTTTGAACAAGTCAGTAGGACTAAGTAATGAACTTAAACAGCTTGCCAGGACTAGCTAGGTAGTATTAGGCAAAGAACTTCTTTAAATGACAATAATTCCAGGGCCTCAAAAGTTACCTACCTTTGAGATCAGTGAGCTTGTAGCTCCTGCCTTTTTGAACTTTTTGAAATATATAAGGTCCTTCCCAGCTTTCTTGCAATTTTTTTACCTGTCCATGCTTTCCGACATCTGAAATTTTGAGGACCATGTCCCCAACTGCAAAATGATTTTCCTTGACCTTTTTGTTAAAGAAATTTGTGACTTGTTTCTTCTAACTTCTATCAGCTTCAGTGGCCTTGTTTTTGACTTCTTTAAGAAGGTCTAATTTGCCCTTCTCTCCCTGTCGTTTGAGACTAAATTGTACTCAGTTAATCTTAACAATTGCATTTTGACCTCTACTGGTAGTACCACTTCTGCACCAAAGCACAGACTGAAAAGTGTTTCCCCTTTAGCTTTCATCGGTGTAGTTATGTAAGCCCATAGTATGTTTGGGATTTCTTCTAGAAAGGAAGGTTTCCGACCTTCTTTTTCGTGCTTGGTGAGCCTTTTCTTGAGAACTTCTAATATTATCCTATTAGTTACTTTGGCGAGTCCATTAGCTTGAGGATGAGCCATTGAGATGAGCCTTTGTTCTATATTTAAATTTCATAGAAGGACTTGAAAGGGTCACCTATAAATTGTCTTCCATTATCCAAGATAATAGATTGTGAAATCCCAAATCTGTATACAATGTTTCTCCACACAAAGGACTATACTTTTGGTAAAGAAATTATAGTTATGGGCTTTGTTTCAACCCATCTTGTGAAAAATTCCTCTACCACTACTAAGAACAAAACACTCCCCACTCCCTTAGGAAAGGGTCCTAGTATGTCAATGCCCCAGATGTCAAAAGGAACTTAAGAGCTAATAGATTGATACCTTGTTGTGGGTACACAAGACTTGTTTCCATTCAATTGACAACTCGTGCATCTCTGAACGATTCTTTGAGTGTCTGACAACATGGAAGGCCAATAATATCCAGTTCTTAATATCCTCTTTGCCATTGTTTTAGCTCTTATATATGACCCACATATGCCACCGTGTATCTCTTCAATGATATAATCTTCTTCTGCTTTGCTTAGGCATTTGAGTAATGACTTGGTGTTTGATCTTCTGTACACTTCATCATTACCTATTAAGACATATTGAGGTGCCCATTTTCTGATTTGGTGAGCTTTTTTCGCTTCTTCTGGGAACTTGCCATCCCTTAGGAATTTATACTGTGGATACCTTCAGTATGATTATTCTTGTATGGCCAAACTTTCCTCCTGATTTATACTTGGAGAGTGCAATTGCTCGATCAGGAGCTTGGCTTTGGTTCTAGCAAGCACTTGGTAGACTTTGGAAAATGTGTCAACTTCTGTATTTTGCTCTCCAAGAATTTTTTCTATCAGGAAGCATTTGTGTTTTGCTGTTCTATCCCTTACTTTTTTGAGTTATTTAATCATATTTTCCTCCCTCGCCTCATAGGCTACAACGACTTGGCTGGCTATGATTTGTGAATCAATTTTTGGTGCAACTTCTGCACTTTTAAAGCTTGTATGAATCTTAGGCCTAGCAAGAGAGCATCACACTCAAATTCTTTGAGGTTGGGAAGTTATATTTCACAGAGTAAGGGATTCTCACTCCCTTAGGGTTGATTAACATTATTCCCGCACCTGAATTTTCTTTTTCGGTATAACCATCTGTGTACATGATCCATACATTAGTTTCACAAGTTTGAGCAAGCTCCAGTGGAACTGTTGTACATTCTTCCACAAAGTTTGAGAGAGCTTGGGGCTTGATGGCCTTTCTTGACTCAAAATTTATTTGATATCCTAAGAGCTTGAGTGACCACTTCATCATTCTACCTGATAGCTTAAGCTTTGCCTATGCTTGCTTGAAAGGTAAATTGGTTCACACTCTAATCAACTAAGCTTCAAAGTAGTGTTTAAGTTTCTGTGATGTGATGACAATGAGGTACAAAAACTTCTCGAGGTTTGGGTATATAACTTTTGGACCTCACAATAAACAACTTACATAATAAACATGAAATTGTAAACCTGACCTTTCTACTTAAAGTACCAAGCTAATAGCTTTCTCGGTTATAGTGAGGTACATTAAAAGTTCTTCTCTAGGCCTTGGTGAAACAAGCTATGGAGGCATTCCTAGGAAGTCCTTCAGCTTAAAAAATGCAGTTTGGCAGACCTCCGACCATTGGTATCCGTCTTGCTTCTTCAAAATATTGTAGAACTTCTCTCCTTTGTCAGCTATTTTGCTAATGAAGCGACTTAATGTCACCATCTTCCCTGTGAGGCTCTGGACTTCTTTGATATTCCTAGGAGGTTCCATGTTTAGAAGTGCTTTAATTTTGTTGGAATTTGCATCAATTCCCCTTTTTCATATCATGAAGCCTAAGATTTTTCTTGTTGAAACTCCGAAAGTGAATTTCTCAGGGTTCAGCTTCATGTGTGCAGTTTTCAATGTTTGGAAAGTCTCTCTTATGTCTTCAATGAAGTCGTCCAAGGTCTTGGATTGATGATTATGTCATAGCTCACTGAAATTCTGCTCCTGCATTTTTCAGTCCAAAGGGCATCTAAGTGTAGCAGTAGGTTCCGACCTTGGTTTTGAATGAGGTTTTTTCCATATCTTGCAAGGCCATTGGTATTTCCTTTCTTAGGGAACTCTGGGTTGAGAAAAACCTTTTCTCTTTTATTAGTTGCTTGGATTCTAGATTTCTCATCATCTAAGGGTAGGTCGAGGAAGTCAACTTTAGAGGTCCCTTTTAAGGTCTCGGCATCTCCTTCTGCGAGGTAGCATTCTGAAGCTACCTTTCTGTCTCTTTTCAAAGCGATCCAGCTATCTTAGACCTGAATTCGCATATAGTAGCTTAGTAGAGAGATCTTGACCTTCTGGTCCATGACCCCTTTCCTTCCCAGGATTCCTTAGTGAGTCCCTTGCAATTTACATATACTGTTGTATTAACTCATAAAATTTGCTCAACATAGGTTGTACTTCCATTGAAACTACTCAGAGATGTGTCAAACCTTAGTAGCGAGCTTTTGTCAATTCCTATTTGTTCAAATACCTTTCTATAAAAGACATCCACCGCATTTCCAATGTCCACCAAAATTTAGTGGATTGGAAATTCTTCTATATGGAAAGATATTGTGAGAGGGTCTAGGATCTGCCCCTTGAGCTCTCTTGGACCTCCTTTATATAGCATTGTTTTCCCTTAATGGAGGTCGCCGGTTGGCCCCTGCAAGTGGTGAGTTGGTAGGACCTACAGTTCTGGTGAGGAACCCTTGCAAGTGACCTTCTTTGATCAGTCTTTTGGTTTCAAATTTGACGTCGAAGCAATCCTCTATAAGGTGACCATGATCCTTGTGGTAATTACAAAACTTCGTCATGTCACTCTTTGCTAATGGAGTCTTGAGAGGTCTCTGTGGTCTTAAAATTCCTTTCTTTTCCAAGGCAACCAAAATTTCTGCTCACAAGGCTATTGGGGGGTCGGTCACCAGGTTAGGAATCATCTTTATCTTTTTCTCAGAAGGTCCCCTCTTTGAATGAGAATCCTTTCTATCTCCTTTGGTAGCTTTGTGGCTTTTAGGTCATCTTTTAGATTCCTTTTCCGTGGTTAGAGTGAAATCAGCAATCTTCTTCTATGCTACAGTTTCTTCTACTGTGATCAATTTTTCCAAGAGTTTATGCAACTCATTGATAATTTTCACTGGTTGTTTAGCTAATCGGAGGGCCACTACCGCCCTTGCAATCCCTAGTTGAAAGCAGAGATATAAATTGAATCATTTCTCCGTTAAATCTCTACCGCTTCAATATTGAAGAGACTATAATAGCTCTTGGTGCTTTCACGGACCTCCTATCTAATATTGAAAAGGTCATTGATATCTCTCTCGCACCTTTTGCTACTTTGGTAGTTTTTAAAAAATAGTTCTTTTAATTACGTCCGGCTCGAAATTCTTGCTTCTGGAATGCTCTTGAACCATGACTATGCTTTCTTGGTCAACATGGACCTAAAGGCTCGACATTTAACATGATCAGGCTATTCAAACATTTCCATATAGGTAACGTATTCATCAATGTGCTATAGAGGCTCGCTGGTGCCATTATACTTTACCTCAACTTTGAGGAGTTTTAAACACTGAGGGCATTCAAGCTGTTATGATGCTGTGGACAATAGGTGATGGTTCAGATAGGTCCACATTACTCTGTATTTCTTGGTCACCTTTTCCATCATGATTTGTATGGAGAGCTCTTCTTCTTGGAGGATTCAGGGCTACTCCATGACCTTTATTTCCTGTTCTTTCGATTAGGCTTTGTCTAGGGGGTATAATTTCTTCAAAAGGAGTTCTTAGCAAGCTTCCCTATTCATCTTGACTTGTTCTTGTCACTGAGTTTTGGAAATGGCTGCCCGGATGAGTTTGTCACAAAGATCGTAATTGCAACCATTGCGGAGACTTTCTCTGAGATCTTTCAATGGCGGGCCCTTCCTACATTGTTTATTTCTTGCATCCTCACTAAACGAGCTACTCCTTGTGAAGAATCTATTCTATGACCTTCTTCATTTTGAGGTTGGTTTCCTAGAAGATCTTCTCTCCATATTGGAGGTGGATTTAAGTCTAGCTGCATCTCATTTTGTTGCTCTAGTCCTCCAAGTAGCTGTGCTTCTCTTCGGGATGGAGAAGGGCTCCTCCCAGTCGACACTTAATATCTCCTGCCCGAGAGACCTTCCAAGGCCACGACCATGCGTACCAGGAGGTTGGTTGGGATAGAAACACAACTTCCTTTAGATCTTTGTGGTCTAGGAATGTTGTTGTTGATATTAGGATTTTGATGTCCCTGTTCTACACCCCTTTTCCTAAGCAGGTTATCAACTGGGTTCCTTTGAGATGGTTCGGATCCTGTTGGCCTTGATGGTAGTGCTTGATCAGCTGATTCGACCACATTTTTATTATTTTCTCTTGCAATTGGATATTTCGATACAATTTCTACTGTACAAAGTTGAGTTCTTTTAGGTGGCCTACCACGATGTGATGGTAATACTCGTGTTAAATGTGATCATGACATTACAGTTTCTATTTGTTTTTGTGCGTTTTGAAGAAAACTTTTTTATCAGAGTTTCCTTCCCATGGACGATGCCAAAGTGATGGAGCTCGGAATCGATCTTCGGATCACCCTGAATCATGAACAGAGCCTGCAATGACAACGAAGGAAATTAGATGACCAAAGTGGGCTATCGCCCTGTGGTAAATTTCGGTGCGTAAGTCAGTTTCCTTGTCTAGTTCGTGGTGTGATCTGATAATGAATATAGAATAATAAGTTACCAATTAGGTGAAGTTTCCTTGTAATGTAGGCATTTAGGATCAATTATGAGATAATATCTAGCCAATTGCTTCTAGAATCAAGGAATTTCCATAATATAGGATACCTTGCTGGGCATGTCTCTGGTGTGAGAGCTACAGGCTCATTATCGACCTATGAACCATCTTCGTGACCTCCTGGTGAGCCTCAAAAGTCTTGGTGGGCCATCTTAGAGGTTGCGATAAGTGATTTTGAGGTTTATAATATGTGTTAAGAACTGTAGATATTAAATCATGGCGTGGAAGGTGTATGAGATGAATTGGAGTTCACTGGATTGAAGGTCATGGTCCAGTGAGACCTCTCCTAAGCTCATAGTAAGTCGGTGATCAAGGAGGTCGATGATTTTCCTTGGAGGATGTCAGGTCATGTTGTCTGTATTTGGGTTGGCTTTAAAGGTTATCCTGGTCAGATTACTCAGGTCATACGTGTCACCCATCAATAACATTGTATGAACACTTTAAATATAAAAGCAATTTAAACAGAGCAGTTGGTTCATTTAATTAGATTTTTGTACCCTCATTGTCCAAAAACAAATGTAATCACAATTTATTTTTGTTCATGTGAAAAATATGGCATATGTGGCAATGTTTTGGTTCCCAACCTTTTTTCACATTTTCTATTCCATTTTCTACACCACCAAAAAACACGTATGTTTTTAGAGATATATTTTATTAATAAAATTCTAAATGGATTTACTAAACCTTAGGGGTATTTGATCTTTATTAAGTAATATATATTATTTTATTTGGTAATATAGAAAATGATGTGGAAGATGCGATAGAACAATCCGCGCCCAATGTTTTCTATTTTTGATTATTCTTTTGTATGTTCTTCCGAATAGAACCAGTTCTTAACAAAACAAAAAATTTGACATTGTGGTGATGCTGATTTTCTTTGAGCCAATAGGTTCTGGACATTTAGGTAAAACATATTCTCTTTGTCTAGATTTGAATATTTAAACTTTTGACGGAGCTCAAAAGCGATCTCCGAGTCACCCCGAACCGGGATGATGATTATAATCACAACTGGAAAGAAATTAGATCACAGTAGTAGGCTGTTGCTCTGAGGAAAACTACGATGCATAAGTTAGTATTCGATGAGAATAAAATTGGATGAGGTCAACCTATGTAATCTATCCATGATTCGATATGTATATAGATTAAGAAGTTACCATTTTGATGAAGTTACCTTGTTGGAGTGAATCTCAATTACGTGAAAGTAGGCATTTAGGATAATTGTGAGATAATATCCCACCAATTTCTCCTTGTATTATGGAGTTTCAATAATATTAGGTTCCTAGCCATGCACGTCTCTAATATGAGAGCTATGAACTCGTCAATGACCTATAAATAAACCTTGCGACCTTCTAGCAAGCCATGAAGGTCTCTATGATTCTTTAAAGGTCACGATGAGTAATTTTAAGGTTTATAACTTATGTTAAGCATCATAGGTGTTAATCGTGACATGGATGGTATCGGAGATGGATTGGAGCTCACTAGTTCGAAGGTCGGGGTCTAGTGAGACCTTCTCCAAGATTTTAAAAGGTCAGTGACCTAGGAGGTCAATGGTTCAAGAGGTCGCTGATTCACCTTTAGAGTTGTTGGATCGGATCTTTTATATTCGAGTCAAAACTTAACTTTATTTAGGTCGGGTTAGTCGGGTTATACTCGTTTTACCCATCATTACCCCCCTTTATGTTCAGCGAGCTTCTAGGTCAAGGCGGCTAAACTTACCCTGCCGAGTTTTGAAGAGTCAAGCCATTTTTATAATGGCTAGTTTTGAGGTATCGTGTCTCATTAGTTTTGGCAATTACCTCAGTTCGCGGTAACATATCTCTTCTGGAAACCTAAGAGGCTCCTTCTCCTGTATAAATTAGGGAACTCTAAAGGGTTTAAGATTTACCAAAATCCCTCTTAGCAAAATCAAAGCTTTCTCTGTGATAAAAACTTTGAGCTTTCAAACTTCATGCGCTTTGTCCTTTCTGACTTGCTATCTTTTGGGGGTTAGGCAATTCTTCTCTTGGTCTATACTTGGAGAATGAAACTATTCGACAGGAGCTCAACTTTGGTGCCCGCGAGGTCTTGGTAGACTTTAGATAGTGCATCAGATTCTGTATTTTGCTCTCTGGGGATTTGTTCATTAAGGAATTATTCAAGTTTTTGATATCTATTACTTGTTTGGGATATTTAATCATATTCTTTTCCTTAGCCTCATAAGCTCCAACAACTTGGCTAGCTATGACTTGTGAATTAGTCTTTGCATGCACTTTTTGCATTTTTAAAGCTCATATGAGTCGTAGACATACTAAGAGAGCTTCATACTTGGATTCATTATTCGAGGTTGGAAAGTTATATTTCACAAAGTAAGGGATTCTCACTCCCTCAGGGCTGATCAATATTATTCCCGCACCTAAATTTTCTTTCTTGGTGGAACCATCCATGTACATGGTCCACACATTAGTTTCACGAGTTTTAGTCAGCTCCAGCAGAACTCTTGTACATTCTTCCATTATGTCTGAGAGAGCTTGAGCCTTGATGGCTTATCTTAGCTCGAAATCAATTTGATAACTTGAGAGCTGGAGCAACCATTTCATTGTTCTACATGATAGCTTGGTCATTGCCAATGCTTATTTCAGAGGCAAATTAGTTAACTCTATAACCGGGTGCTTCAAAGTAGGTCTTAAGGTTTCTTGATGCAATAACAATGAGATATAGAGATTTTTTGAGGTTTGGTTATCTTACTTCTGGACATCTCAATAGTCAACTTACATAATACACAGGGAATTGCAAACCTGATCATTCTACTAAGAGTATCGAGCTAACAGCCTTCTTGGTTACAGTGAGGTACATTAGAAGTTCTTCCTTAGGTCTTAGTGAAGCAACCAAATAGTTATTAAAATTTTCTTTATTTTATTATATTTAAGCATTGTCAAATGATGTGATAACTATGTCTGAGAGCTGATCGAATGAAGGACACGTCACCAAAATGAATGTCGTGGATTAATTTTTGTCTCTTCAAATTCCATGAAGGAAATATAAATAGAAAAATTTGACCTAAACAGTCACTTTTCAGAAATCTTGAACTTTACCTCCAAAGAGGAATTTACGAAAAACAAAGAACTACTCTTTCAGCTACACAAATGCAGTCAACAGTCCTCCGATCACTGAAAGCCATTTGGTTTCTTCAAGACATTGTAGAACTTCTCTTACTTGTCGGCCATTTTACTGATGAAGTGACTCAATGCATCCATTTCCCTTGTTAAGCTCTGGACTTCTTTTATGTTCCTGGGAGGTTCCTTGTCCAAAAGAGCTTTTATCTTGTCTGGATTTACATTGATGCCTCTTTTTGATATCATGGAGCCCAAAAACTTTCCCGTTGAGACTCTGAAAGTACATTTCTCTAGGTTCAGCTTCATGTGAGCGGCTTTCAGTGTTTGGAAGGTCTCTCTTATATCTTCAATGAAGTCATCCGAGCTCTTTGATTTGATTACTATGTCATCGAGATAGACCTTGATGTTTCTCCTGAGCTGTTTCTTGAAGATCTGATGCATAGCTAGCTAGAACTTTGCCCCTACATTCTTCAAACCAATGGGCATTTTGGTGTAGCAGTAGGGTCCGACCTCAGTTATGAATGAGGTTTTTTTTTTCCATGTCCTCCAACTCTATTGGGATCTGATGATATCCCTTGTATGCATCCAGGAAACAGAGCTATTGATATCTGGCTGTTGAATCAACCATTCGGTTGATGCTCGGAATTGGACAGGAGTCCTTCTGGTAGTACCCATTAAGTGTATTGACGTCTACACGACCCTCAATTTCCCTTCCTTTTTAGGCACGACCACTAGATTGGCGAGCTATTTTAGGTATATAACCTTTTTCAGAATCCTAGCATCGAGAAGAGCTTGGACTTCTCGAACTATTAATTCATTCCTCTTCGAAGCAAAGGTTCTTTTCTTCTGTTTTACTAGTTTGACTCCTGGTCTAAGTCCTACCTTGTACTCTACTATGTCTCTGTCAATGCCTTCGAGGTGGGTAGGTCACTAGGTGAAGACCTTAAGATACTCTTGAAGCAAGTCCACCAGTTTTCCCTTAACCTTAAAAAGTTGGAGCTCTCCTATCTTTATCCCTTTCTCAAGGAATTCATGGTTGAGGAAAACTTTTTCTCCTTTGCTAGCTGCTTGAATTTTGGATTTTGCATTATCTTGCGGTAAGTTAATAAAATTGACCTTCAAGGTCTTTTCTGAGGTCTCTACTTCTCCTTCTGCAAGGTAGCATTTTGAAGCTACCTTGCTGTCTCCTTTTAAGGTGATCCAACCATCACCGACTTGAATCCTCATGCAGTAGCTCAATAGGAAATCTCAGCTCTTAAGCCCATGTGATGGAGATCAAAGAGCATATATGGCATGGGAGAATTCATTGAAGATCTTATATGAAGAACTTAGGAGAATCAATCTATTCGGCTTCAAATGTGGAGGTTTACAATTGAAGGGCAACCATACTAAAGATGAGAGCTATATAGATCATGAAGATGCTTACGAAAAGAAGGAGATTATGTACAAGAGTTTGTATTTCAAATACAAGGCTGGAAGATCAAGAATGAAGAAAGACTTGTCGGAGATTATTCAAGAACTTATGATTTCCGTTGAAGATGATCTTAAAAATGATTTGAAATTCTTGTACAAAGATCAATACTTCAAGTATAAGAATGATACTTTGAAGATGAAAGAAGCATTGATCACGTTCGTGTAAAGGAGAGAAGAAATGCTTGATTTCCTAACAATCTTTGAAGAACAACCATTATTGGATGAAGAGCAACCAATAACAAGTGTGTGGATGATAGAATACATCAATAACAAGTGTACAATCAAGGAACAAGCCCTTGGGAGCTTAGGGAATCAAGTTGAAGAGCCTTGGAAGGCTTGGGAAGAAGTTGGCAAGGTGCAAATCGAGTGTGGTGCGGAGATGGCACAAGCAAGCATCGGATGGCACAAAAGAGCACCATCTAGCGCTCTACAGCAAACAAGCTATTGCCGGACAGCAGCATCGGATGGCCACTAGATTTTCCAACTTCGCGACCTGCCCGTGGAGGTCGAAGGTCTCGACTATCTCTTTTGGGAGGTCTCAACGAGCGATTGTAGGCTCATAGAGTGTGTTAGGAGTTGCACAAATTTAGTCGTGGCATGGAAGATGTATGGGATGGATTGGAGCTTACCCGATTGAAGGTCGTGGTCCAATGAGACCTCTCCTAAGCTCATTTTGGAGGTCGGTGACTTGAGAGGTCGGTGGTAGGAGGTCGTTGCCCATCTTACCTCGGGTCTCGTTAGTCTGACTTTCAAGTATTGGGGTTGGGACTTGAGCCCATTTGGGTTGGTTTATCTGTATCGTGCCCATTTCTCCATCATTACCCTCGTTTAGGCCTAGCTAGCTCGAAGGTAGTGATGCCTAAATTACCATTTTTATGTTGCGATCACTGAAGGTTCGTGCCATTTTCCTGTAACGGCTAGTTTTGGGAGGTAACGTGCGTTATCCATTTTAGTAGTTGCCATGGTTACCGGCTTACCAAATCCTTTTTAGCAATCCAAACGACTCCCAATCTCATATAAATTAGGAGGCTTTTAAAGATCTCAGGATTTACCTAAACTCTTTTCTTGCTTACAGAATCTCCTGCTCACAAAATTCTCTCTGCAACATCATCCCCTTCTATCTCGAATTTGTCTCTTTCTTCTATCCAGCAAGTAACTCAAAACAGCTTGAGTAAGTGATTTTTCTTTTCAATTCCAATTACTGTTTTTTTTAGAAGAAAAAATCTCATCTTCTCAGAATGTCTTCTCCGTCTTTCCCCAAGTCCACTCCTTGAGCTGCCGTTAGCAGCGTTAGTAACACTGCTAATGCCTCCTTTGCTACACCTTTTCTGCTTCCGCCCCTACTCCAACCTCTAGGGGGTTTTGTCTTTAGATTCCCATCGACCCAATTCGGAGTAAGAAGGCTATCGTTTCGGACCGTACTAGGACTGCTCTGAAATGGAACCCTAAAGCTGCTGCTTTGCAGGCTGTTGAGTGACCCTTAAAGATTCTGGTTTCTTCTTCCTCCATTTCCTCCCAATCTACCCTTTCAGAGAAAAGGGTTCCTCAGACCTCATCAGGGAAGGGGAAAGTTCCAATGACCTTGAAGGCGGGGCTGGAGTTCAATAGATGTGCAATTGAAGAGGTTGCCGAGACTTTGAAGAGGCTGGGGAATCTGTCCCTGGCTTCCCACACTGATGAGGGGACTGCCAGATAGGTCCCCGACCTTGCCATGGACTCCTCGGACTTCTTGTTCCAGTGGCCACATTCCTAGTCATTTTTTATGGAGTGTGTGCCTCTTTTTGATCGGGACATTTGCAAGCAGCTCACTGATGAGGAGCTTCACCGATACACAGCCTCTCTCTACACTACAGTAAGTCTATTTAATTTCTATATTTTTTGTAGTTGATTATGCTTCAATTCTTCTTAAGCACTAACATTCTTCTTTGTTTTTTGTAGAATCATGACTTCCTAGGAGAGCATCTGAGAAGGTAGATGGAAAAAACTGAGAAGGATCAAGAGGTCTCTACCTTTATCTCAGAGCTTCAGGACGAGAGGGCTCGTCTTGTGAAGAAGAATGCAAAGCTCGCTACCTCTCCCGTAAAGGCCAGAATCAATTATGCAGCCACCCAATCTCTCCCAAGAGAGTGAGCAGAAGTTATCAGCTGCTCAAGCTCAAAAATTCCCATTGTCTTATGCCCTTGACGTTGCCAAGAAAAGAGGCAAGGAACTTATTTCCATGGGCGACCAGTAGGGGGACTGCGTTGTTGACTTGGAGGCTCTATTGAAGGACTTCCAAGCTATATGCAATAAAGATGGTAGTTTGCACCCAACCAAGCTCAAGGAGATTCCAGCCTTCCGTGACTATGTGGAATCCATTCTTCGTCCTTAGCTCTATGGACTTTACATTGACGTGATCGACAAACTCAGCGAGCTAACAAGGGCTTAAAAATTGATTCGGATGTGCACAAGGAGCTATACTCATCCAAATGTTGCTGCTCCTTTTGCATGGCAGAATGAAGATCTTGTTTCAACCTCACTGGAAGAGGTCACTGCTGCCGAGGTATTAGCAGGGATTGGTCGAGTTGGTGTGGGTCTCTTTAAGGAGGGGAAGGAGCTTATGGCTGCATCCGCTGAGGTCGAGATTGCTAAAGTGGTAGTTCATGATATTCCTCCCATGGCATTTTCCCAACCTCAAGGTATGATTATTCATGGCCATGTAGATTTAATTACACATTATCCCTTTCATCCCCAACATCATGATTTGGAAAAAGGTACTTGACCTTTCTCGAGCTATTCGCCTATCTTTTGGCAGACCTCCATTTGAGAATGTTGTTGATTACCTCACAGGTCCCTCATATGCCATCGGCTGAGAAGTAGCTGTGGAGGAGAATTCCTTGCCGAGCTCACTAGAGCTCCAAAGGATGATGATGATGAGGACTGTGCTTGTAATAGAATAGGATCTTTCATGATCTTCCTTCTTCATCTTTGTAATGTTCAAAAACTTGTACTGAATATTTTTTCCGAGGGGTCTGTTTGTGGCCTCTTTCTTTATGTCAGCTAGTTTTTCTCAAAATGTCTTGTTTTTGCTTGAACACTTAGAACTTGCATAATAATCTGAATTGGCCTTGAAACTCAGGAAAACAAGAAGAATTAAGGTCTCAATAAGCTCTGCAAACTTAACTTTTATTTAAGCCTCTGAAGTTTGATATGCACTCGAGACAATATCCCAGGCTGTATAATGAGCTTGCGAGGTCTGGCAAAATTCCAAGAAGTCTTAAGTATAAAATTTCTATAGATGGCAAATATTCTAAGGTCTTAGGAGTTGTCTTCCTTCGAGATCAGCAAGCTTATAGCTTCCTCCTTTGTGAACTTCTTGGATTATGTAAGGTCCTTTGCAACTTTCTTGCAACATGGTCGGTTTTTCCTTGTTTTCCAACATCCGACCTCTTGAGGACCATTTCTCCAAATGTGAAATGCTTTTCTTTCACTATCTTGTTGAAAAAAATTTGTAACTTGCCTTTTATATCTTCTGTCAGCTGCCATAGCTTTATTTCTAACTTCTTCAAAGAGGTCGAGGTCTACCCTTCTCTCCCCCTGATTCGCACATAATTATGCTAAGTTTTATGATCTTTTTTATGTCAATATCTTATTTAACTTAGCTTAATTATGTTATTTTAGATATATTTTACTTCCCTATACTTGATTTTTGTTTGCAGGAATATTTGGTT
>JAOXNR010043400.1:0-19406 GCA_028571225.1 Parsonsia alboflavescens | reverse complement strand
ATATTTTGTAATTTCCCTACGTCTCCAGTCATGTGGTTAGCTGCTCCTGAATCAACAATCCATATTTTATTATAGTCGACAGGAGCTTGTTGCGTTGCTAATAAGACTGCATCTTCTTCAGTCGTTGTAATACTTGCTTGTAGTTGGATTTCACGATCGAAGTTAATTTTTCTTCTTTTTCAAGCTCGACTGCTGCAAAAGATGTAATGATATTCCAATCATCTTCACTGTGATGGTCCTGACTGCCCGTTGCGGCATTGCCTTCTACTGTTTTCCTTTTTAATCGACAATCTCTTGCATAGTGACCCCTTTTGCCACAATTGAAGCACTCGTCACTTCTTTGCTTGTAGTTGTTGGAGCGCCTCTTATCTCTATCGTGGTCTTCTTGGCCTCCCCCTGCCTGTTTAGTCCTCCATACCTTCTTGTTGGTTGACTTGGTACCTTCCTTTTTATATCTGGGACTGTTTGATCTTCTCGAATGGCTTTTAGCTTGGCCACCATAAAGCGCCTCCTCCCCATTTTTTGTCATCACTCCAACCATTTGTTTGGCCAAATTCTCTTGATCAGCTAGCAAATTCTTTAACTCATTTATAGATGGTTGAGTTGCCCAACCTTGTACAACTGTGGTGAAACTTCTGTACTCGGGCCTTAATCCTTGGATAATTTTTCGTCTCGTTCGGGAGTCCACTATTTTGGATTCTGAATCTAACTCAGAAATTTCGCGACAGAGAGATTTTATTTTTGTAAAATAATCTCTTATCGTCAAATTTCCTTGAGTTAAAGATATTAAGTCATTTTCTAATAGTTGGAAGCGTGCATTGTTCTTCTTGGTAAATTTTGATGCTAAAATATCCCAAGCTTCTTTAGGTGTGGTAGCGTACCTGATATGCTCAATCATTTCGTCTTCGATTGATGTTTTGATGGCAAACATAGCCTTCCCAACTTTAATCCTCCACTTTCGTAGTGCTGTTGTGTCTATCTCAGGAGTTGGTGTGGCTTCACTCCCTTTGACATGATCCAACAAGTCCATACTTTCCAAATATGACTCCACACATGATTGACATGTACTATAATTATGGTTGTTTAATTTTTTAATGCTACTTACCGAAATAAGTTCCACGACTTGGTATTTTTCTTTGTAATACTAAGTTAGCTGGATCCCCTATCAAACAGCTCCACAATCCCGGATTGTGCCCGAATGACGATTTCCTCCAAAAGCAATCAAAGGTGAAAGCACCACGAACAAGAACAACGATCCTGGATCGTCTAGCTCTGATACCAGATTATTGGGAATAAGGCTATTAAAAGTTGAGAAACTCAACTAGGATTTTAGCAAGTGGGAGAAATTCTTGAATTGTATTTACTGAAGGGAAGGATTTACAACACACTTATGTGTATTTGTGTCACTCTCCACACACTTGCACTCTCACTCTTTCTCTTTAGCACACTTACACTTGTTCACCACTTGATTGATTGCCTACCACTTGGTTGGTTGCAAATGAGGGAGAGGATAGCTCCTTATATAGGAGAGTTCCTCAAGATCCAACAGCCACAAATAATTAAGATGGATGGTTGAGAACATCCATCTAGAGAATTCTACTACTAGAATTCTCTACCCATTTCTCTACTTATGTATAAAGGAATTCTCCCTAACACTCTAGAGTTCTCCATCACTCTCTAGAAGACTCCACAACCCTCTAGAGAATTCCACTAGTCTCTAGAGAATTCTACATGTTTCTAGAAAATTCTGTATGCTTCTGGAAGATTCCACATGCTTCTAGAGAATTATGCATGCTTCTAGAAGACTCCACATGCTTCTAGAGAATTCCATAATCCTCCGCAAGCTTCTATATTTTTCTAGATAATTAGAGATAAGGCTGATTTTTAACAAATACCACATTGGCCAAACACATTAACAATCATCTCTTAGAATCCACCGCTAATTTTCGTGTTTGCTAGCTCACCGTCCCTCAAGAGCTAAGCATAAGAACACTGCAACGTGGCATTGCTAGATTTTTGAATCTTACTCGATGATGATGATGATGACGATGGTGATGAAGAGACGATAGCAGCTATACTAGAGAGCAAACTTAAGGAAATGAAGAACTTTGTACTTATCTTGGATGACATGTAGCAAAGGTTTTGTTCCGAGCAGCTATACTCGAGAGTAAACTTAAGGAAATGAAGAACTTTGTACTTATCTTGGATGATGTGTAGCAAAGATTTTGTTCCTAGAACTTAGGAGATCCTTACGGAGCGGGATGTAGGGCGATTTTGACAACCCCGTCCTTGGAAGTGTGCCGCCAAATGTTCTTTGAACCCTGCGTACTAATGAAGCATGGGAACTGTTCAAATATACCCTTGGTGAGCAAATAACACTTGAAACGGGTATGGAAGAGGTGGCCAAGGAGATTGAAAAAAGGTGTGGAGGTATCTCTTGGGATCATCACAATGACGGCATGCATGAGAGGTGTTGAGAATTTGTGTGAATGGAGAGATGCGTAGAACCGATTATGAGAATTATCTGAAGGGCTTGAAGATTTGAAAAGGAATGTGTTCCCTGCATTCGAATACAGTTTCAATCGCTTGAACAAATAGCAACAACGCTTCCTCGTGTCTTGTTCTCTTTATCCTGAGGATTACAGCATTCCAAGAAGGGAGGTAATAAAGAGATTTATTTCAATGAAATTGCTAGAGAAAAGGAAAGGCAAGAAAAAAGTGTAGCTCACACAATACTTAACAAACTAATAGATTCTTGCTTATTGGAGAAGACAAAAAATGATAAATATGTAAAGATGAATGATTTGACCAGAGACATGGCATTAAGGTTTACCGGTGGAAATAAGATCAACAAAGATATCCCTTGGTACATGGTATATTCTAGACGTGAATTTAAGGTGTTGCTTTGTAATGAAATTGAAAGGGAAGAAGATCTAGATCTCATCTCCGCTTACGACACTGATATAAAAGAAATATCTCATGATGCATCCGCTCCTCACTGTCCAAAGTTCTCTGTGTTGATCTTGCTAGGGGGAGAACTGAAACTTATTGCAGATTCATTCTTAGATCAATTCAAGACCGAACTTAAAGTTCTAGATCTATCTTATAATTACAATCTAGAAAACTTTCCAGATTGTGTGTCGGACATGGTGAGTCTTATTTCATTGATACCACATAGTAGTTGTGATCGCCTCAAACTTGTGCCACATCTTGGGAAGCTCATGAATTTAAGGGAATGGGACCTCCATTTCACAGGTATTGTTAATATTCCTCAAGGCCTAGAGGAATTGGTAAATCTCGAATTCCTTGATATGTTGTTGACTCATTTGGATTACAATGCATTTCTTCAAATATCAAAAGGTACAATCTCTAGGCTCCGCAGTCTTCAAGAGCTTAGCATACCATGCGCTATGGATATTGCAGAACTCGAAGGGTTGAAAAAATTGGAAATATTTGAAGGATGGATTTTTTATCTCGATAGCTTTAAAGATCTCATCTCTCACCATATTCGTGGTCGACTTTATGACTTTATGATCTTATATGGTGGAAAGAAGAAGAAAAACCTTATCCCGATTTCAAAGAAATTATTTTTGAGTGAGATTTTGCTACCGCGGGAAATTGAGACACTCCAAATCATTGATTGCCATGGGACTGGTGCTTACCTAGGAAACACTATACCATTAAGTTGTTTACAGAGCTTGTCTCGATTGGGAATAAGAGGGCTACGGGAAGTGGAGCTCCGTTTTAGATTTCCGATTGATCCTTACAATTTCTTGTATCATAATAAACAATTTATGGTGATGAAAATTTTTTCAGTCAATAATGTATTTATAAAAATATAAACTGTCAGAATAAGAGTACTTATATTTATGATTTAAAATATCATCAGCAAAAATTAATTTTTAGTGACAAAAATTCTCTGTCAGTAAAACACTCCATCACTAGATGGGATTTTTTTTAGTACAGTTTTTCTTTGTTTTCCTTTTTTCCTTCAAGTAATGGAAATGATGGGATTACATGATACTTTCCTATTAGAAGAAAAAAAATAGATAAAATTACTTCCCTGTAAGCTATGCAAACGCATTCTTGGGTTAGCTTTCTTTCAGAAAGTGCTTCATTTATGTTTGCATGCAACTGAGCAGTTGTTGAACCTGTAATTCATTTAACACTCGAGATTTCTAACTCTCGATTCATGGCCTATTAATTTTCATGTTTGGTGGCGGGACAATAGGGCCATGATCCTATGCTAAACTCTTATAGATTCAGAACCTTGCCGTCAAGTATGATGACTTGTTTAATTTACAAGTTATTCTAAATTTAATTTATAAGATATTGCTACCTTAAATTTCAAAAGTAATTTAGATTAACGAAATGTTTACATGAGTTCTCGAACTTCTTTTTAATAAAGCTAATCATAGGGAATTTATTTCCCCCTTTTTTTAATTTAAAAAAGTCCATAAATTGGGGTCATTTCGTTTTATTCTCAAAAATATGCTTTATTGTGTTTTCTTGAGTGATGTTTTAATAGGCATCAGGTTAATCTAGTGGTCTCTAAGATCTTGGTAATGATTTAAGTTAGATATGATATCCATTTGGTTATAATGTAAACCTTTTGATTAAAAGGTCAAATCAATTTAGGATTAATCTATCTATAACCTTATGTCATATAATATCTAAGAATTCATTTTGAATTGATATCTATATTATAGGCCATGGTAAGTTAGCATTAGACACCCTACAAGGATTGAGTAGGCATTAGGCCGTTGAACCGTAGCTATGGATTCTGCTAAACTTGAAAAAGTGATTTTCTATACTGATAGTCGTATCAATGTTTTTAAAATCGGTTCGAATATTGAACTGTATTGGTGCAGGAGTAGAAGTCAGATAGATCAGAGTGGATTCAATTGGATTTTTTTTTATTATGTTTTTATAATTATTTTTAATAATTAATATAGTCCATAAAAGTTATATAAAAAATAAGGGATATGTTAAAAAAACATTTGAAACTTGTTAAACATATCAAAATATACCCAGCATCTTCAATATCTAATATAGGCTTTTTCAAAGCGGTCCGGCCCGATTTGAAGCCTAGGTGGCCAAATCGCCGGTTTTCAAAGCAGACCGACCCGTTTGTAATAACCATGTTTAACTGAATGAAGAAACTCACAGCATTACTCTCATGTGCATTTTCTGGTAATTGATATCAGCCATTCCTAGCGGTTTGAACTGTCAGAAAATGCCATTTCCGGCAGTTGATAGTGTGCCACCATTTTGAGTGTTAGGAAGGATTTTTCTGGTAATTTTCCGAAACTACTGGAAAGGTTATTTTTTGACAGTTTTGAGCAAATTCCTTTTTTTAAAAAAGAAAAAATTTAATTTATAGTTTTTCTATATTCAAATTTTAATTCAATTATTTAATAAATATAAAAAATATTATTTATATTAATGATTAAATTAATCAAAGTAAAGTCAAATTAATGATAAAATCAATGATTATTTATTTGATTTTAAAAAGTAATAATATATTCATCGATTTATATAAAACATAAATTTACTGAAGAACTTTTGGAAGCGATATGAGATTGGTAACTCATTCTATTAGGTGGGGTTAGTGTGTTAAAAACTTTTGTGGTATAAGAACTTAGGTTTGAATATCTATCTATCTTAGACTAAAAAGGATTTAAGTAAGAACAGAGTGTACGTTTCTTTTCAAAAAGACTTTCCAAGTGATGGGGTCCAAAAGTGATGGGCCGGATCATCCCGCAGATTCTGATGGAATTCCGCCATCAACAGCCTGAGAAGATAAGAAACCGGAGTGGACTATCGCCCAGGGAAGAGCTCTGATGCCTAAGTCAGTACTTTGGGAAAGTTTTCCGATAAGGATTGTTCTCAAGAAAGCAAGAGAGTTTTTTCCTCCCCCCCTCCCCCGACTGACTGGGTATTTTTGTTTAAGTAATCAGAAGAATGATCAGTTACCTCTTGGAATTCGGTTCCCTTTTACGTCGTTGTAGGCAATCAAGATAACGAAAGGATTTAATCAAATCCCGCCAAATTGCTCCTAGGTTCTCGGAGTTTTCCTGTGATGAGAGATCTTGCCATTCATGTCCCTGTGAGAGCTACGAGCTCACTAGCCAACCTTCAAACCAACTTCGCGACCTCCCCGTGGACATTGAGAAACTCGAACATCTCTTCTAGTGAGGTCGCGCCAAGTGATCCTTGGCTTCTTGGAGTGACTAGGAGTATCGCACCAATGGTTGTGGCATGGAGGATTTATGATTCGGACCAAAGCTTGCCAGATCGAAGTCGAGGTCTAGCAAGACCTTTGCCCGAGCTCATTTAGGAGGTCAGTGACCTCTGGGCCTATGACCTGGGAGGTCGATGGTGGCGAGTTGCTTGCCCACGCATCCTTCTTGACTCTATAAGTATGACTTTCAGATATTGAAGGTATGGGGCCCTTTGGCTCATTTGGTTTGTCCTTTAGTCCGGGTTTTGCCTATTTGGGTTGACTAGTCCGGGCCGTGCCCATTTCACCCATCATTACCCCCCTTTAGGCCCGGCAAGCTCCTTGGTTTTTGGTGCCTAAATTACCATCTTCAAGCCATTGTTACTACTGGGTCCACCGATTCCTTGCAGCAGTAAACTTTTGGGGTACCTTTTCATTCATGTCTCTAGTTGAGAGCTACAAACTGACTTTATAATTTTTCAACTTCGAGCAGAGTCGTGCACACCTGGTCACAACATGAAAGGTACATGAGCAAAGTTGGGACTCACAAGGTCGCAGGTCGTGGTCTTGTGAGTCTCTGTCACGCTCATCTGGAGGTCGGTGACCTCGGGGTCTGTGACCCATGAGGGCGGCGGTTGAAAAATGACCTTGCCAACATGACCTTTGGGTATTCTAGATTACCATCTATAGGCTGCAAGTCTGGCCTTCAGGCGTTGAGGATCACCATCTTGAGGCCAGGGACCCTCCCTTCAAGCATTAGAAATTACCATCTTCAGGCCATGGGTCTGACTTTCAGGTATTAAAAGCTACCATCTCCAAGTCTTCAATCGAGCTTTCAGGTATTCATGGTCTACCGTATCTAAGCTGTGATCTTTGGGACAATTTTCCTTGCAATTGTTTTTGGAAGATTGATCTTCAGGTATTTTAAGTATTACCACCTTGAGGCCGTGGCTCTCAGTAAAATAGCATCGTTTTCTCGCAACGACTATCTCTTGTGAAATGGTGCATTCCTTTGTTTCTGCAAGCTTGACGAGAGATCACTATTGGAGGATTGAGAGAACACTACTAAAGATGAATACTCTAAAGAATCTCAACATTCTCCTCAAGATGAGTCCTTCCGCAAGTGCTATTAGAAGAGTGGACAGGGGAGCTATGGACCAGCGTGTTAAATCCAAGAAGGAGAAGTTGGCTAAGAGGAAGATATCAGTCAGTAAGGAGGAGGCATCTGCTATCAAATCTGTGAGAAGATCTCTAAAGATTGCTTGGTTCGAGTTTCGATAGCTCCAACCCATATCACATTTCTAAGGAAAAAGCCTCGTTTTTTTCCCTCTTTTGTTTTTTGAGGAAGAGCTGGGGTGGGTTAGGTTTTTGAATCGTCGACCCTCCCCAAGTCAAGGGCAGATCTAACTTGCTCTGAAGGTCCCAAATTTCCTTGTTTGATCCAAATTCTGATTCTTCCAAATCTTAAGGATATTCTTAGACTCCTCTGCCTATTAGAATTTCACAAAGCTCTCTCTTACTATTCTCTCTTGTCTCCAGCATGAGTGTTCTATCTCTCCTGGACATTTTCTTCTCCCCTCAAGGCTATATCGAGTGAGTTCCCTCTCTTTTTTGGCAAAAGTTTATATCTCTCTTTTTATGTCGACTGTGTCTATTTCGTCTTCCTCTCGGGCCGGAGATCCACACCCTCTTCCTCCTCCGTAGTTCTAGAGAATGATGTTTCTTATCTTCCCCCCATGCTGGATAATGCTCCTTTGGTGAAAACTGATACCTTTGAGCTTTCTGACACAAAGGTTTATCTTACGCCTTCTATCGTAAGCCCTAGTCTTGTCTTCCAACTATGTGGTGAGTTAGGTCTGGATAAGGATATGATCAGAGCTATTGAGGGACATGAACTTGCTTTTAGCAAGCGTGATGGACACATAGTCCTCTATAGTGCTAATCTTAGGGGAGGCATTTTGCTCCCACGCATTCACCCTTTGTTCTTCGATATTGCCTATTTTTGACACTTTTTTTTTTGTCCCAGCTTGTGCACAGTTCTGTTTGGACAGTGGCTGCCTTCATAGCCACTTGCCACCTTTACAGAGTTTCGTTTTCTCTTTAACTTTTTAGATGCTTTTACAAAATTGCTGTCTCCTGGCACAGGATATCTCCAGTTTGTCCCTCGCCATAAGTGAGTTGGCCCCTTCCAGTCCTCTGTAGGGGAGTGAAAACCCTTTTTCTTTTTTGCTTGTCTCCCAGACCATTCTCTTAGGCTTGAAAATTACCCGGATTGGAATTTAAATCGTACCTTTTTCAATGACCTTCCCGATTTGTCTATTGACCAAGTCAAAAATAGGGATTTTCTTTTAGGTCTAATTAATTCGGGCAAGCCCACAATGGGGTGCTCCACACTAGTTAGGCCTGAAGCCTTCCTCCGTTTCTGCCAGGCTTGGACAACTGGCAGAGCATGACCTTCCTTCCCTTAGCAAGCCTTTGGGAATACCTTCTTCTTTTAGGTAGAGCTCTTTGTGTTGACCGAATTCTTGCGTCTTCTGAATCGGTTTTGACATTCTTCCTTTTTGGGTTTTTGCAACGATCCACGTGGCTTAGTGCTTCTAGTTCTTCTGGGACGTCTGGGGGTTAAGGTTGGGGCTCTGCTAGCCCTTCCCCATCTAAGAACCCAGTTGCCAGAATTTCCATTCCCCGAGGTCGGGGAAGAACTACTGTGGCTGAGAGGATCCAAGGGGCCTCAAAACGAGACTCCAGTGCTCAGGGATGACTCCTTCCAACAGACCTACTAAAATCTCCCTCTCATCTTCATCTCCCACTTCACTTTACTCAGAGAAAGTCGCTTCGGGTCCCTTTGGAAAGGGAAAGAGCCCAGCTACCCCTGGCCCTAGGCCTTCCTTCCTGGGCTGGGCTGTGCCGTGGAGGAAGTTGCGAGAACTCTCAAGAAGCTGGGTGACTCTGTTCTAGCTACTCGCCCCAACAAAGGGAATGCAAGATGAGTCCCTGCCTTGGCCATGGAGACATCTGATTCTTTGTTCCAGTGGCCCCATGCTAATTCTTTCCTGATGGAGTGCGTTCCACAGATTAATCGGGAGATCTGCCGATAGCTGACTGATGAGGAGATTAGAAAATTTGGGGCCTCCTTCTATGCTGGCGTAAGTTGCTTCTGGAGACCTCAGTCTGCCTTTATCTTTCAATGACCTTTCCTGTTGATTTACTCCTTCCTTCCTTCGCAAGGGCATGTGGTCCTTGGTGAGCTACTAAGGAGACAAGCTTAGAGAGCTTCCAAAGACCGAGAAAGTTGCCGACCTCTATGCCTCACTTGATTCTTCCAAAAAACTCCTCGTTGCAAGCGAAAAGAAGGTTGTTGAGACCACTGCTGCCAACGAGAATTTATCCAAGGCGTTGGATAAGGTTGAAAAAAAATGGCTAAGTAAAAGGAGCGCAACAATGAGCTTGAGGCTAGGCTGGAAGACCTGCAAGGGCTCTACAACGAGGAGGGCTTTCTTTCCATGGAGAAGCTACTAGAGGTCCCTACTTTCCAGGAGTTCGTGCAACCCTTGC
Organism: Parsonsia alboflavescens; assembly: GCA_028571225.1. NCBI lineage: Eukaryota > Viridiplantae > Streptophyta > Magnoliopsida > Gentianales > Apocynaceae > Parsonsia > Parsonsia alboflavescens. The sequence continues at coordinate 9,628 of JAOXNR010043400.1, read as the reverse complement.
TGGGACCTCAACTGGTATCTCAGTATACTAGGATCGTGGAAGAACTTAAGGAGCTCAATCCTGAACTGAAAACCAATCCTAAAACTGATTCCAGTCTTTACTACCCCGGGTCTGTTGCTTCCCTCCCTTGGGAAAAAGAGGACCAGGAGGTGGCCTCCCCTGAAAAGATGATCGCAGCAGAATCTTTGGCCAAGGTCAGTGAGGCTAGGGAAGCTCTTTCTAAGGGGAGGAAAGAGGTCATGGAGGCCGTTGAGGATGAGGAGGTTCTTAACATCACTCCCTACGCTATGGCCTCTCTTGAAGGTATCCCCATTCTTCCAGGTTCATATTACTTTGCGAAAATGTCCGCATCTTTTGAGTGCCTTCTTTGGGGGAGGCATTCGACCTTTTTTCAAATCTCTACATTTGTTCTTAGTTGTTCCCAATCTTATCATGTTGTCGGCTTGCTCGACAAGCACTTCTACCCCAGCTCCTTCTGGCAGCCTCATTCCTATCAGTATCCCAGTAGAGGAGGATGACAAAGATGATGCCTTTCTAGTATAGCGCCCATCTCAAAAATAATTCTGTGCTATCACTCCCAGGACCGCCCCAAACCTCCCATTTTGATATTCTTATTACTATTTGTTCTTTCAATGTACTGAATACTTCACAGGGGTCTATTTGTGGCCTTTTGCTTTATTATTGTCTTTATGAACTACTTGGTATTTTTATGTCTCTGCTTCAAGCAATATTTTTGCTCCTCATACACACAATTTTCCTACAATTGAATGCTAGCATAATTGAACTGCCATTCGGGTAACTTGGATTAGAACAAGCGTAATGACTATTTAAACTTTAGGAGAACTTAGCTTTAAATCACACTGAACTAGCTGAGGTCATAGCAGGATGTGACCAGTAGGTCCAAGAGGTCTTTCTTGTTTCAGATGACCTTTAGGCATAAAATTTTTTTAAGTGACAGGAATTCCAAGGTCTCGAGAGTTGTCTTCCGTCAAGATCAGCTAGTTTGTAGCTCTCTCCTTTGTGGACTTCTTGGATTAGGTAGGGTCCCTCCCATCCTTCTTGCAGCTTGGTCAATTAACCTTGTTTGCAGACATCTAACCTTCTAAGGACCATTTCTCCAACTGCGAAGTGTCTTTCTTTCACTCGCTTGTAGAAAAAAATTATTGCTTGCCTTTTATATGTCCTATCCGCTTCTGTTGCCTTGTTTCTGAGCTCTTCAATTAGGTCGAGCTCTATTCTTCTCTTCCCCTCATTTAAGACTGAGTTGTATTCGATTAGTCTTAAAGTTGTTTCCCCAACCTTAATTAGCATTATTGCTTCTACCCCAAAGCATAGACTAAATGGTGTTTCTCCTGTAGCGTTTCTGGGTGTGGTCCTGTATACTCATAGTATGTTGGGTATCTCATTTGGCCAATCCGCATTGCGACCATCTTTCTCGAGCTCAGTGAGTTTCCTTTTTAGTCCTTCCAGGATCATTCGGTTTGCAACCTCTGTTAACTCGTTGGCTTGTGGGTAAGCTACAAACATCAATCTTTGCTCAATGTGGAGGTTCTCGCAGAAGGTCTTGAATGGATCACCAGTAAACTATCGGCCATTATCTGAAATAATGGCTCGTGGGATCCCAAATCTACATACAATGTTCCTCCATACAAAGGACTGAACCTTTTGAGATGAGATCACTATCATGGGTTCCACTTCAACCCATCTGGTGAAATACTCCACAGCGACTATGAGGAATTTCACACCCTCCACTCCCTTTGTGAAAGGTCCAAGAATGTCAATTCCCTATATGTCAAATGGTACTAAGGCATTGATTGGCTTGTATTTCACTAGTGGAAGATGTAATTTGTTCCCATGCAGCTGGCAACTGGTGCATTTCCTTATGGCCACCTCAACGTCTGCAAGCATTGTAGGCCAATAATGCCCCGTTCGTAGGATTTTCTTTGCGACAGTCTTTGCTCCTATGTGAGAGCCACATATGCCACTATGTACCTCGTCAATTACATATCTACCTTCCCCTAGACTCAAACACTTGAGCAGTAGCCATGTGTACGACCTTCGGTATACCTCGTCATTCCCAATCAAGATATAACGAGGTGCCCATCCTCGCACTCGGTGAGCTTTTTTTGGGTCCTCAGGAAGGTAATCGTGTCTAAGGAATCTGAAGATTGGGTATCTCCAGTCTGCTTGATCCTCTATGACTAGACTTTCCTCTTGATCAATATTGGAGGAGAGTAGTTGTTCCACAAGTAGCTCGGCATTAGTTCCAGCTGCTTCTGTGTAGACTTTGGACCGAGTGTCCGCTTCTAAGTTTTGGTCTCTGGTAATTTTTTCAATGAGAAAATAGTCAAGCCTTGATATGATGTTTCTTACTCTTTTGAGATACTTGACCATGTTATCTTCTTTGGCTTCATATTTTCCAGCTACTTGGCTAGCTACGACTTGTGAGTCTGTTTTGGTGTGCAGTTTTTGCACGTTGAGAACCCTTTTAAGTCTTAAGCCTGCTAAGAAAGTTGCATACTCAGATTCATTATTTAAGGTTGGGAAGTTGTACTTCACAAAGTAAGGGATTCTCACTTCAGGGCTAATCAGTCCAATCCGTGCCCCCGAGTTTTCCTTCTCTGTATACCCATCAGTGAACATGGTCCAGATATTGCCTTCACAAGTGTCTATAGGCTCCAGTGGTGCCCTAGTACATTCTTCTACAAAGTTTGAAAGGGCTTGAGCCTTGATAGCCTTTCTTGGCTCAAATTGAATCTAGTACCCAGAAAGCTCAAGGGACCACTTCATCATTATGCCTAAGAATTCAGGCTTTGCCAGAGCTTGTTTCAGAGGTAAATTTGTTAGGACTCTTATCGAATAACCTTCAAAATATGGCTTTAATTTCCTTGAAGCGATAATGATGAGGTACAAAAACTTCTCAAGGTCTATATATCTGATCTCTGAACCTCAGAGTAAACGACTAACATAATAAATTGGAAATTGTTGACCTGACCTTTCTACTATCAATACCGAACTTACTACCGTTTCAGTCACAGTCAAGTACATACAGATATCTCCTCCTGATCTTGGTGAGACGAGTTGAGGAGGTTTACCCAGAAAGTCCTTCAGCTTGATGAATTCTTCCTGATAGCTCTCAGTCCACAAGAAGTCCTTTGGCTTTTTTATGGCATCATAGAATCTTTCTCCTTCGTCTGCCATCTTGCTGATAAAGCATCCTAGAGCCGCCATTTTTCCTACTAGGCTCTACTTCTTTGAGGATTCTAGGAGGTTCAACATCTAGCAAAACTTTGATCTTGCTTGGGTTGGCATCAATACCTCGCTCTGAGATCATGAAGCCAAGGAACTTTCTTACAGAGACTCCGAACGTACATTTCTCTAGGTTGAGCTTCATGTGAGCAATCTTCAGGGTTTGGAAGGTTTTCCAGATATCTCCTATGAAATCTTTTGTAGTCTTGGATTTGATCACTATGTCATCCAGATAAACCTCGATATTTCGCCTAAGTTGCTTCTTGAAGATTTTGTGCATCGCTAGTTGAAATTCTACCCTATCATTTTTCAAACCGAAAGGCATCTTGGTGTCAAAATAGGTCCCGACCTCTGTGACAAAGGAGGTCTTTTCCACGTCTTCAAGGGCCATTGGAATCTAGTGGTACCCCTTGTTTGCGTCGAGGAAGCACAGCCACTGGTACCCAACTGTGGAGTCTACCATTTGGTCAATGCTGGGACGAGGATAGGAGTCTTTCTAGCAAAATTTGTTCAAGGTGGTGAAGTCTAAACACATCCTCCATGTCCCCTATTTCTTTGGTACCACCACAGGATTGACTAGCCATTCCGAGTACACTACCTCTTTCAAAATCCCAGCGCCAAGAAGAGCTTGGACTTCCTTTGCTATGACCTCGTTGCGCTTTGGGGAAAAAGTCCTCTTCTTCTGATTCATCGGCTTAACCCTTGGCCTGAGCCCAACCATGTGTTCTGCAATGGTTCGGTCAACTCCTTTGAGGTCAATGGGCTGCCAAGCGAAGACTTCCAGATTTTCTTCGAGGGAATCTACCAGCTTCCCTTTAATCTTTGGGGGTAGGACCCCTCCAATTTTGATCCATTTCTTAGGGAATTTAGGATTAAGGAAGACTTTCTCTCCCTTTCCGGTTGCTTGAATTCTAAAGTGGTCATCCTCTTTGGGGAGGTCAATGCACTCCTCTGGTTTGGGCTCCAGGGAGCTCTCTTCATTACCCTCAGCTAGGTAACACTTCGCAGCCCTTTGCCTATCTCCTTCAAGGGTAATCCAAAACCCTTTGGCTTGGATTCTCATGTTGTAGCTGAGCAGGGAGATCTCTGCTTTTAGGTCCATGACCCCTGCGACCAAGTATGGCATTGTAAGTCCCAAGGACATCTACGACCATCTAATCCATCATCTTGATGACTTCCTTGCCATCCACTTGGACTGTGGTTGGAACTCTCAGGATTCCATCGGCGTAGGTCGTACTACCATTGATATTGGTCAGTGTAGTGTCTGATTTCTGCAACAAGCTTTTTTCAATCCCCATTTGATCAAAGGCCTTCCGATAAAGGACATTGACTGCACTTCCTGTGTCTACCAGGATTTTCCTCAGTAGGAAGTCACCGACCTGGGGTGACATCGTTAGTTGCTTGGAATCTCCCTCTCGAGCTCGCTTCGATTTCCTCTCTATGGCATTAATCTCATCGACTAGGGCCCTTTGATTTTGCCAAGCCGCTAGTGGTGGGTTTGCAAGCCTTGCATTTTTTGCCAGGAAATCTTGTAAGTGGCCTTTTTTTATAAGCCTCTCAATCTCACGTTTGAGGTCAAAGCAATCCTCTATGAGATGGCCATGATTTTTATGGTAGTGGCAGAACTTGCCTAGTCTCTCGTGGCAGCAGGACTCTTGAGGGACCTGGGCAGCTTGAGAAGGCCTTTCTTTTCCATGACCTCAACCCGTGATGTCTTGAGCGGCATGAGTACAAGGTCAGGGATGGTTTTCCTTCTTTTATCTGAGATTCGCCCCCTGGGGTGGGGATCTTTCTTTTCCCGCTTTGTTTTTTAAGGACTCTTTGGATGTCCTCTGTTGTCTCAGTCTGTGGCTGAGGTGAATCCCAAGATCTCTTTTTGAACGGCTATTTCTTCAATCTTGATCAGTTTTTCCAGGAGCATTTGCAGCTCCTTAATTGTTTTTACCGGCTCCTCAGCCAATCTGAGGGCAACATACCCCCCTTGCTTGAATGCAGCGATGTAGATGCCATCATTCATTTGCCCGATCTCCACTGCCTTGTCAATGAAACAACTGTAATAGCTCCAGGTGTTGTCACCAGCCTTTTGTTTGATAAAGAAGAAGTCATTGATGTCTTTCTCGCACCTCGTGCTACTCTGATAGTTTTTCAAAAAGGCTCTTTCAGTTGTGACCAGCTTAAGATGCTTGCCTCAGGGATTCCTTTGAACCATGATTGAGCCTTTTTGTCAGCATGGACCTGAAGGCTCTACATTTGATGTGGTCGTGGTGTTCAAACATCTCCATATAGGAGACATACTTGTCAATGTGTTGTTGTGGCTCCCCGATACCATCATATTTTTTCTCTAGCTATGGAGCTTTGAAGCCTGAAGGCATCCTGGATGTTCGGATGCTATGGACAAACAGAGAGGGCTCGGTTAAATCCATAGTGTTTTGTCGCTCCTAATTTAATAAGGAAGCTGCCCTCCTCAGTGGGTTGGGAGCAACCCTTAGAGCTATTTCGCTCATCCTTTCTATCAGGCTACGACGAGGTGGTATCCTTACCCCAAGTGGAGTTCACAGCGAGCTTCCCTGCACTGCAAGGGCTGAATCCTATCCTTGGTTTCTAGAGCAGTCTCTTAGGTTATACCCCCTTTGATTATTAAGGGTCTCCTTGAGATCAATCACAAGTAAAGTTCTTGCTCCTTGTGACCTTTGTTTTGGCTGACCTGCTCCTTGACTTGCCTCATTGTGCTGGGGGTCAATCCTTGCCTCTGAAGGCTAAAACCTATCCGGTTGAGTATGCCTAGTTTGGCTCTTGGGTCATGGTGCTTCTCTCCGGGAAGGCATCAGAGTACGCCCAGTAGAAAAGTAGTCTCTTCTGCCTGAGATTCCCTCCAGGGCAGCCACCATCCTTTCCATTAGATTCACCGACATGGATACCCGGGTTCCTCCAGATCTCTGCAACCTTGGTGGCCTAGAGTTATAGCCATTTGCAGTGAGATCTGGGTGTCTCCCTTGTGGAACTTCTCGCACCAACGTTCGGTTGGCCGAGATATCTTGGGATGGGCCAGACCGTGTCGACGAATGTTGGCCTTGCTGAGTGCTTGGACCTGGATTGCCGTCAGTGACGGCCTGTGTTGGCAGTGGCATTTCCGACTCTATCTCTGCAATGCGCAATTGTATTCTAGAACCTGAGTTAGTATTTTGGGAAAGTTTTCTTATGAGGATTGTTCTTAAGAAAGCAAGAGAGTTTTTTCCGTCTCCCCCCCCCCCCTCCCAGATTGACTTTGTATTTTTGTTTAAGTAATCAGAAGAATGATCCGTTACTTCCTAGAATTCGATTCCCCCTTTACGTCGCTGTAGGAAATCAGGATAACAATAGGATTTTATTAAATCCTGACAGTTGCTTCTACGATCTCAGAGTTTCCTTGGGACAAGAGATCTTGCCATTCAAGTCTCTGTGAGAATTGTGAGGTCACTAGCCGACCTCAGACCAACTTCGTACCTCCCCATGGACATTGAAAAACTCGAACATCTCTTTTGGTGAGGTCGCGCCGAGTGATCCTTGGCTCTTTGGAGTAACTAGGAGTCGCACACCAATGGTCGCGGCATGGAAGATTTATTATTCGGATCGGAGCTTACCAGATCGAAGTCGAGGTCTGGCAAGACCTTTGCCCAAGCTCATTTAGGAGGTCGATAACCTCTAGGCCTGTGACTTGGAAGGTCGATGGTGGCAAGTTGCTTGCCCATGTATCCTCCTTGACTCTGTAAGTTTGACTTTCAAGTATATGGGGTATGGGGCCCTCTGATTCATTTGGTTCGACCATTTAATCTGTAGCTTACCTATTTGAATTGATTGGTTCGGACCGTACCCGTTTCACCCATCACCAAGATACCCAAGAAGTGGTAAGAGAGATCAACCATGCAAATCATAGACCTCCCATGATGGGTATGTAGATAGTCCGCTCCCTTCAGAGCACAACCTAGCACCTACATTAATGTGGCAGTCATAGAGAGAGCTAAAGGAAATGAGAGTTCAGATACTTTTAGTTGAACGTGAAGGAAACACACAAAATTAAGAATGAACTTGAACAAACTTTTAGTTGCTGAAAAGTTTTTCTTGGGTTTTTTTCTTTGGGTAATTCCTTTTAATTTTTCTCTTGTTTTCACATTTTAATTAATATTTATAATTTTATTAATTTAAATTTTCTGAAACAAAAAAAATAAATAAATCAAATATATACAATCAAATACTAAAATAATAATTGAATTTTTGTTTCGATATATTCAACTTAATACTCAAAACAATATAATACAAACTGAAAATTTCTAACCGAGATAACAAGAGAAATAACTTATATTTATAATTTTTAAAAATAAATATATTTTTATTATTAAAAAAAACTCATAAATTTAAATACTCAAATCAAAATCTTAAAATCTATTTGAAAAATAATAAAAAAAATTATTAACTAGCCATTTAATAAAAATTAAATTTCATTTTTTATAAAAATGGACTAGCCCATTAAAAGAATGGCCCATATTGGAGAAGCCCACAGGGCCCAGACATAAATTTACTTCATTTTTTTTAGCCCAACCCTGCTCTTTTAAGTTAGATAGGGAACCAAACCCATTTTGACATATCACGTATCTAAATATTTCTTTCATCTTAAAAGCATAATTCAGATTATTAGTAAGGTGGAAACGGATCAGGTAAAATTAGGCTTTTGTTTTGATAGATCAGACCTGTTAAATAGTTACTTGATTTGAATATGGTGTAGCCTATTATGGGCTACTCTTTAAACTTGAGTCCGGCTTATTTGAAAGTCTAGTTTGTCTTAAAATTTACCTACAAAGTTTGCATTATTTTTTTAAAAAAAATTCATTTATAAATCTAATATATTATATCATAAAATACAAGAATATTTGTTCATTATAATTAATAAAGAAATTAACACATTGGAGAACTCATATAAATTACAATAACTTAATATAATTTATAAAAAATGTATTATTTAATTTAATTTAATTAATTACATTGTAGATAATAACAAGGGTAACAAATTTAAATTACGATTCTCAGTAATTTAGTTCAAATATATTTGTATTCATTAGCTACTAGTCATAAAGAATTAAAAATTAAACATAATTTCTTCTACTTATTTAAACACTTTCAAAATAAGAAATCAAAGCATTATTAATCATGGTACAATTCTACAAATAATGATCATCAAAATTTTTAATTTTTGTTTATTATTTAAACCATACTAATACTTAATTATATAAAATATACGCTAAGTAATTATAATGAGTTAGACAACATTATTACAATTCATATGGTATATGTTCAAATATCAAATTATATATAATTTTATAAATTTTAAAAGATTTAAAAAAGAAAGAAAGAAAAGAAAAGAAACATGCACATGTAAGCCGATTTGTTAGGCCTAACGGACCGTACACAGCTTGAACTTTAAGACTAAACAGCCTTAAGATGGTACAGTGCCCGCCTGATCAAGCTAGGGCAAACCAAATCAAATGTATGCAAAGTCACAGGCTACCTGGCATATTTCTAATCGTTTCACCCCTCTAGTTTTAGTTACTTTTTTTAAGAGATAGTAATTACAATATATTAAAAGACTAAAATGATATTATTAGTATTTTTTAACGTTACCAGAACTTTATTATTATTATTATTATTATTAATCTCTTCCTTATTTTCATTCCAATCCATTGAGAAAACATCCTATATAATTTTTCTGTGAAATATCATATTTTTATTTCTTAAATAATTTTCGATTTTCAAGTAGATCCTTAATATTTTTATTTTACTTTTTATGTTTTCAAATAATTTTTAACTTTCAACATAAGTTCTTCATATATATATATATATATATAAATATATATATATATATATATATATATATCTATATATAGAGAGAGAGAGAGCAAGGGAAAGCAACGTGAGCAACGACGTCGTTTTCAGAGAGGGGAATTCAGACAACAAGTTCAAATCGGACAAACTGGCCCTTCCTCAGTCCAATTCCGAAGTTCGCACACTCTCTCTTGACTTTTAGCAAAAGAATCTGCCAAAGCCCTGCTCTCTTTCGATTTTCTTTGTTTCACCCACAGCACGCAGCGCCGCACCACCGAAGAACGAAATCACAGCTGGTCCGGTCCCTTCCCAGTCCAATTCCGACGTCCCCCACCTCTCTCTCTCTTTCGGGACTTTTAACCTTGACTCCGGTAGTCTCCTCTTGCCCTCTGCTTTCAACCTTCAGAAGCTTCGAATCCTTGCTTGAACAGTCCACTCTCGAATCTCCGAACAGTCCCTGTAACACAGAGGCAACTTCAAGCAAGGTAACTTAATGATTTTTTTATATATCATTTCCTGGTTTTTT
>JAOXNR010043369.1:0-19411 GCA_028571225.1 Parsonsia alboflavescens | reverse complement strand
TCCTAATTTTACCAAAAAAAAAAAAAAAAAAAAACTTTATTGACTTAGTTTGGAGCCTATTTTATTTATCATACTTATTTTAATATAATATATATCAATTCGGATACAAGTTAGAGAAGTTTGTGGCCTTGATTCAATGACAAAAATGCAATTTAAATTAAACGACAAAGTCATTGTTTCTTAAAATAATAACATTTATATGTCATGAACCGTGTCAACATTGATATTGCCGAGATAAAAATCCACACCCTCCACAGACATATTGATATGAACGTTAACAAAATTTGTCAGGAAAGATTGTTGTGTGGAATTCAGATTAGATATGGGCTCTTCGAGATGTGATCATTTTCTTCTGTGTTGTGAGCAATTGGACAGGTGGCACGATTATGTACTTTTCTCTTGCATAGGTAGCACATTTTCCTTTTACGGCATTTTTCGTTTCGAGACAGAAAGTGGTCCTCTTGTGGTCTTCCAACAGACCTTCTTCCAGTAGGAGGATTGATGACCACATCATTCATACCTGCAATTGAATTCAAAGACGAACACAAGGGCACAAGTTGTATCGAAGGTGCATGTGCCATCCTCAATTTTTCCTTGTCAAATGAATGACCACGACATATAGTGTAGTAATGAGCCCCATTTTCCCTATAAAAAAGAATTAAGGTAAATGAGTTCTGAAAATCTCTAATTACATGTTTATAGGATTAAAAAAACAAAAACAAAAAAAACAAAAAAAAGAAAAAAGGAAGAATTGGGTCTCGAATGGTTGACATGGGTCACGAATGGAAGACTTGGGTCTCGAATGGAATACATTGGTCTAGAATCTAGGATAGACAAGCTTGGGTGACATGGGTCTCGAATAGAGCACATTGGTCTCAAATCTCGAATGGACGAGGCTTGGGTCTCGAATGGAAGACATGGATCTCAAATGGACCACATTGGTCTCGAATCTCGAATGGACAAGCTTGGATCTCAAATCTCTATACCGTTGTCTCGAATCTCCATTCTCGTGTCTTGAATCTCTATTCTAGAGTCTCAAATCGAAATTCTACTGTCTCGAATCTCTAATGGACCCCTTTTCTCTCGAATGGACAACTAATGTCTTGGATAGAAATTCTAAATTTAGCTGACAAGTCAGGAAATAGACCAAAAATTTACCTGGCAATAGCAATGGCATGTTTGCAAGGTATCTCTTCCACCTCCCATCTCCGACATCCACAGGTCTTCTGGAGGATATCCACCCAAACATTTGCTTCCTTTGGTGGATTCCTACTACATATTCTTCTTTATTCCAAATGGATGTAGTCCTTAGCCTTTCAAGGTCGACGTTCACAACTTCTTCCTCAATTCTTTTCACTGCCCGTTTGGTGATAATATCTGGCATTGTAGCTGCTATTTCCCTACGTTTGTTAAACCAAGCCTGACACAAACTCCTAAAACACTCCTGTGCAGATGTAATGGGAAATTTTCGAGCTTTCTTAATCGCCTGGTTGAAGGACTCTACGATATTGCTCATCATTTGGTTGTAACGATTGTTTGGATAATATGCACTCTTACCTCAACATCCAACCAACGATAAACTCCGGGGTGCATCTTTTTAATGTCTCCAAAGTAGATGTCACATGTCTGCTTGTCATAGGCAATTGTCGCATTTTTAAAACGGAGTGCAACCTGAGGATTTTTGCACCTTGTCTTTAAGTTTTCCTTCAGATGTCGATAGTAGTGGACACATGGAACCTCGAGACTTACTATCCTCACTGCACATAGTATGCCTTTGTGTTGATCAGATATAATAACCAAATTATCCCGCAATCCATATGCAGTCCTGAATCTTTTCAAGAACCACTATCATGAATTGTTGCCCTCATCCTCGCCAAACCCAAAAGCAAGGAGAAAAGTTTGCCCATTTCCATCTGCACAGACAACTACATAAATCTTTCCCTTACACACGCCTTTCAAGTGTGTTGCATCTATGACAATTACAGGCCTCATGTACTTGAAACCCTCAATCGGAGGACCAAGTGCACAGAATGAGCTCAGAAACTGCTCATCTCACATACTTATACTGGTCACCGTCCTCGGCATTACACGCTTTAACATGTAGAGGTATGATGGTAACTGTTTGTATGAGTTTTCTGGAGTTCCATAGGCTATGTCTTTAGCACGCTGTAAAGATCTCCAGGCTTTGGTGTATCCGAGCTTCACACCATAATTCTCTCACATGTCTTGAATCACATTTTTGGGGGTGTGATTCGCATCGGCGAGTTTATCGGCATACATACGACCAATCGTTGTTGAACTTACACTCCTATTTTGGCTTTGCTGTACAGTTTGGATACAGGTGTGAGTCGAGACAAACTTGTGAATAACCTAAATCTGGCATCCAGCTCTACATTTTGCACGTATCATGAAAGTACAATCTTTTTGGTTCTTACATCGTGCCTCAAATCTTTCCTTATCCGAACGTACCACGTGATATGGAAATTGGTTATTGAATGAATATTCACCGACTGTTGCTACCAGTTCATCCTTATTATTAAAGACTGCATCCTTTCCAATAAAATCCACTGGTGGAACAATATCATCTTCCAAAAAATGCACCTCTTCGTAGTCATTCCAGACCACGTTTGCAAAGTGAGTAGAAGGGTTTGGTATAAATTGTTCAAATGGAATCACCTCCTCATCCCATCATGGAAGTTGTCATCGTTGTCATTATTGTCACCATCATCAACATCATTATCAGCCTCAACACTGTGAATATATTCTTCATCAAATTCATAATTATCATCTGTGCAAATATTTTCGGATGTCCCTGCTTCATCATTTGCATCAATAAATCCTGCCCTTTCATGATCATTTGGACTGGATGAACAATTACCTTCCAATATCACCACTTATGCCACCCTCATAAGTCCTTTGAATTTTGTTCATGACAACAACTTTAGGATCCCCTTTCACTTTCAAATACATGATGCCATACATGTCTTCAAAATTATTCAAAGGAAAAAGGTTGAACAACATGAAATCTGCCACTCAATCTATGCCTTCATCTTCCACTGTTTATCTCGGAAGAATCTTGTGCAGTTGCAACAAGCCCTTGTGCCCCTACCTGTTGCATTTCTCTAGGTTCAACAAACCATGATCACTTTTCATCAGGCAATTATTACTTTGGAATAGGCAGTTAATATGGCCATCCCTACTCAAGTTGATGATTTCTCCACAATTGACTCAAATGAATGATGGTTAGCATTTTTGTTGGCAAAAGGGGGAGACATATTGTTTGTGCTGATTGTTTTTACGTTGGTTTTTGCTGCCTGATGTTGCTGATGTTGGCTGCTGAAACTCTGATACTCTGCTATTCTGTTTTTAAGATGATATTGCTACATTTGGTTTAATGATTCTGGGTTATTGCTACATTTGATATTCGATATTGCTGCTTGTGTTTTTCTTCAGTGTTTGGATGCTACAAATTCTATTTTTTTATTTTTATTGTTGGTACTCTAACTATGTTTTTACAACTTATTGATTCAAAAACCTTGGGAGCTGTGTTTTGCCAAAATAATGCCAAAGGGGGAGTTTGTTAGATAATTATTGGCTAATATTTTGTTAGATATTTATGTTGGCTATTATTTCTTAAACTAATCTGTTTTTGAGGATCCTTTAAGATATTGATGAATTGGCTATGAGTTTAAATATTGATCAAATCAATGGTTGAGATGGATTAGGAGATTATTGAGATTTAGAATTTCTAGCGTTATCCTTATTAAATTCTTAATCGTTTGATATGATATCTCTTAGGACTTTTGAAGATAGATATTCCTTGATTAATTATCCTAACTTGATATTTTTCATATTTATCTGATTTGGATATTTCGATAGTTAGTATTGTGATTATCTTTTAGATGACTATCTCGTATATCGTTCTACATTGCTATCTTTGAGTGATAAGGTTTGATGATGATTAAATCACATGCTGAAGTATTTGTTGAAAATCCTTATAAATATTCGAGAGAATATTTATGGTAAAGGACTAGGGAGGAGTATATCTACTTCACTATCACAAGCTATCATAGGCATGTCACGAGAGTGTCACAACGGTTCTTGTGGAACAGTTCCAGAACTCAAGGGGAGTTCGGTTTCGGGAGAGGCTTTGTCATCTTCTCAGGGATTCAAGAAGATGTTGCAAAATATACAAGAGGGATTCTTGTTTTGAGTTGGTAAGGTAAAACTTAGAATAGGGTAGTGATAGACTAGAGGGATTCTATTGTTCTATACTACACTCATTGTAATGTTTTTATCTTAGTAGATTTTGCAGCTTGGCTTGGCTTGGCTTTGAGTACTTAGCCTAACATTCGATATACTCCAATGGGGTGAATCTCGTTAAATTTTGGTGTCTATTTATTTTCTACAATAGTTTCTACATTCAGTATATTACAGAAAACTTAATAGTAGATTTACTATCAGAAGATTCTTTCACCTTTCTTCCAAATTTATCCTCAAAAAAAGTTCAAATTAAATGGGTTTTACTAGATTTCGTTAGAAGTTAACATCTAAGATGGATGGAAATGTCATATTCAATACTTTTGGAAATTCTGAGTGTTCAAAATTGACTAAAAAAAGTTTTAGTGTCTAAACTAAAAAATGGAATATTGTAGATGTTTGTTTCACTTTCTACCCTTATTTGAACTTCTCTTTTCTTCTAGAATCTCAAATGTCTTTTTGAACTAAAATTCACACAACTTTACAAAGGAGAAGCATGGAAACTTGATTTTGAATCTTGCATAACCTTTTTTTACAAATTTTCTCATAAATAATCTTCATGGTTCTTTTTATGATAAGGAGAAGGATTGTTCAAAAGGATTTTCTTGATTTTCACTTTTTGTCTCATTTTTGTTACTCTAGAACTTGTTTTTACATATGCTTGAAACAAACTCCATAGAAACATGGTTAACTTGGGGATGTAATGAAGCCTTCTTTGACTCTCTTGTGTCTTTCTTTAAGCCTACCGTTTTACATTTTATCCCCTGGCCCTTATTTGAGCCTAACTGAGAAAGTTTTCTAACTATTCTATTTCTTTGATTTTAAACCTTGTTATTTACTTTTCTAACCTATGTTTTAAATGTTTTTAAGAGAATAATAGTAGTGTTCTTATGAACTCAACTTTGGGCAAGGCTTGAATGTTTTATGAAGGGTGAGTTGTTGAAGGTGAATCGAGGATGCAAAGAAGGTGATGAATAAAAAAAAATAATAAAGGAAAAGTGCTTTGATCTATATGTTCAAAATATTTTTTAAAAAAAAGAGTATGATGAAGTTTATAAAAGAAAAATAGAGAAAGAAAGAGCAATGAAGAAGGAGATGGTGAAAAGGAGAATGTTGATTCATGTTTTTAGTATTTGTGATATTACTTGTGACCTAAACTTATATATTCTCTCATTTGATAAATTTGGTTATTCAATCGTTTGCTGTAGCAATTCCAAAAGCCTAACATTACAAGTCAAAAGTCCTATTTGACCCAAGTGGACTTCTTTCTATCATCTGTGGAGAGTGTGTGAATTTACGACCATTTGATTTCTTTCTATTAAAGGCTTCTTGTGTTATTCTTATTGAGATAGTTTGATTGATTGATCTTATCATTGGATTGATTTAAATGATTTTAAAAACTTGAAGATTAAAAGATTTTTTGCTATCTTATATGAAGAATTGAGTATTTCATACCTAAATTATGTGAAGTTTTCACACACTTTATGCACTTATTCTTTTTAATGGGATTTGTGTTTGGCGAAGAAGG
Organism: Parsonsia alboflavescens; assembly: GCA_028571225.1. Lineage (NCBI taxonomy): Eukaryota > Viridiplantae > Streptophyta > Magnoliopsida > Gentianales > Apocynaceae > Parsonsia > Parsonsia alboflavescens. The sequence goes on along the minus strand of JAOXNR010043369.1, from coordinate 13,623 downwards.
GATAATGATTGATTGCACAATTTGGTTTCATGTCTTATGTTTTGGTGTGGAGATTATGATATCAGGCTTTGTGTTTGTTTGTTTGTTATATTGTGTTGTTTTCTTGGGGAGTCTTTGGAAGAGAGGCTGTGATGTGCTAAATAAAATTTGCTTGAGGACAAGAAAATGATTAAGTGTGGGGTATGATTTGTAGTAAATTTGACTTGTTTTTTTGTATTATAATGTACTTATTTGAGATTATTCTAGTCTAACTATGATGTTTTATGAATAGTTCACTCTCATTACTTATATTTTTGTTTCTAGGATAATTTGTGGAGAATAAGATAAAAAAGGGCAAAATTGGAAATTCTGCACTGGTCATGACATGGGCTGGATGGAAGTCTAAAATTGAATAGGAAAAGAAGAGTTATTTGTAATTTGGATTCCATTTCTGTAATAGATAGGATTTAGTTTTTTTTATTATTATTAGGATTTTAATAATAGTTTGGGAATCCTTTTAGAATTAGGACTAGGAAATAAGGAGCCTAACAAACATATAAATAGTCTTTCTTTAGTAAGATTTCATAAGCTCTCAATCCCAAGACTTAGTGTTCCCATCACTAGGCTTGGAAATTTCAATCTCAAAAGTTCAGATAATCAAGAAGGATTTCGGAGGAAGAAGAAGTTCGTGAATACCTATAAGATTATATAAATTCTTCTTTTTTCTTCTACTCTTCTTATGTTTTAATTTTATTATGTCTTGTGAGTTGATTTATTTGTTAGCAAGAACATGAAGTAGATTTCTATTTTTACAGGTTCATAAGATATTCTTTTGATTAAAGATTCAATCTTTTCATGAGTATTTATGCAATTCTTATTTTAATCTTATTAATTATGTTTATTGATTTAGCTTGATCACCTACATTAATTTGCATGATTATATTGCTAGGGTTTGATATTAAAGTTAAGATTGAGAAACCCATTAGTAGCAACTATTGTTTAAATTAGATTTGGCTAACAACTTTATTTAACCATAGAGAATTATATGAATCAAATAGCATTAATTGAAGCGACTTTGTTTTATGTAATTTGACGTTGATGATGTCTTCATGTTTTATGCATTTTAATTGATTAAATCTATTTATTGCTAAGACTTTGGTTTAACGGATTAAGCTAGGGATTTTATTTCTTCCCATGAGGAATAAATTTATTTAAAGGACAGAAATATGAGACAAATTCTAAAATCAACTATTCAATTATATTGTCGATGATTTTCTCTGCAAAGCATGATCTATGAATTATTCTTGTTAACTACTTTCCTAATTGATAACTCCTATCTTCAGATGGATTTCTTTTAATTTTCTACAGTTAAGTTGTAGATTTTTAAGACTTCAATTTTATCCCCCAAACATTGTCAAATAGAAGGTTTTATTTAGAACCAATTCCCTATGTGATCGACCATTACTTGCCCTTGCTATATCTTAGTAAAATTTATATATTAATTTATTTGTGTGACGATGCACGAGCACTTGCTTTCCATAATCACGGTTGTTAATTTGATTATAATCATAAATAAGAACATTTTAGGACCTGTCCCTCCCTTAGCCCTCTCTATATTCTTCACGTCTTTATCTTAATTTTGACAAAATATCTTCCAATAACTTAAAAATAGCAATGGAAAAACAATAAAAAAAAGTTATGAATTATTGCACTTCGTTGGCACTTTGCCATTTTTCGTTGTTTAATACATGATATCCATATTTGTTAATCGGTCCAAGGTTTGACTTAACCTTATATTTCCTGTCACTTTCGATTTCCACCATATATGGGAAAGCATGTGTATGTCTTGACAAAAAATATATAAATTTATATATTATATATACAAATATTAATATAATTAATCATCCCAATGCTTCGATAAAATGCACCCAACATCTTCGTTATCTTCATATATTCAACTAGTGCCATCAGATATTATGATGATCTTCAGCAAGAAGACAACTGTTATCTTCCTCTTTTTGTTCCTAATCACTGCTCAGCACATCCCTCCGATCACACCGGCGAGGACCTTAAAACGTGAGTGTGCTCCCTACAAATATTGCTCTCTCCGTCCTCTTATAAGTTATTTGTAGTCATATTTTCAATATTAAGATAAAATTTTGAACTTTTTGAGATGATTTGAAATAATCTCAATTAATTTGTTTATTTTCTATTTTTTTTCTTTAACGTTATCCGGACCAGTTTTCATGCATCTGTACATTTCGCATATTCAAGAAGGTGTTGATAGGATTCAAACTTGAGACCTATGGTCTGTGAGCTCATCACTCCACTCATTGGGATGTCCCTAAAGAGACTTTGATTAATTTGTTTATTAAGTAGTGTATACTTTGATTAATGCAGAATTTCCCCCGCGAGGATCACATGGCCATGGACCCTCGAGTTCGGTCCGTGGCGGATGTCCATATTGTTTTGCAACACACAGGCACTTTGCTATGGGAAGGGTTCCTTAGAAAGATGTAACAGTACTAACGGGGACAAGAGACATATGGAATAAAATTGTTGGGAGAAATTTTATTCTGAATAACTAGTTGTTTTCTTACCATGCATATGTATGTTGTTTGTATGTATTCATGAATAATTTTCCCTTCATAGCCGAAGTGAATTTCGGGTTTGTGATTGTTGTTTTCGTTTTACTTTCATAAGTCTTGTGAGATTTTAATTGGTTTTACATATGCTTGTAAACAACATTATGTTGAATACTCACAAACGCGTCTCCTTTCTCCACTTGCAAGATTTTTTCCATTTTCGAGAAGCTGGTGTCTAGGATTGCAAATCGAAAAGAATTACAGAATTACATCTTCAATTTCCTTATCACCTGGAGTACGTAACTTCCCTTTTCCACAAATGAGAGCGTTGTTTCCATCACCATTGGTTACTTTTCCCAAAAACATAAATGCAAAATTTATGAAATTAGATCTTACACCAATCATATGTGTCTAGAACAACCATTATCTATGAACCAAGTCCAGTGATCATTTTCTCATAATGCAGTAAACGCTACTTACAATTTTAAACTTCTTTCTTCACCCAAACCTGTTTAGTATGAAGGGAGAAGTTTCTTACCCCTGATATATATGCTTCATCAAAAAACAATTTGGTCAAATGTGTCCTTTCTTGTGACATAAATGACATATTGGAACAAATCTGATCACCTCTTTAGAGTACATTTCATTTTGTAAAGATTTAGATGAAGGTGCAAAACCAAACATACCTTTGGACTTACCTAGATATCTGATTCCATTCACAGTTTTGTGTGGTCTCGTTTTACTCAGAATCTCATCTAGTTTCTAGGATCCTTTTGCATTTTTGGAAGTATCTAAACAAATTTGTTTAACATATCCTTGCCTTTATCTTTTGAATTCATCTACATAATCAAATCTTCCAGATTTTCAACTCAAAGACACAATTTCTGTGTGACCCAATAATTGTAATAACTTATCACCTCATCATCTTGATCACCACAAACAGAAGAGTTAGAAGTCACATTTAAAGCAAAAATAACTGGTCCTTCAAATGACGTTCCTTCATTGGTTTGGGAAAACAATGATTTCTTTAATCTGTTTGGACATTCTCTCGCCATGCTTCGAAATCCTTTGCACTCATAACATTGATTCTTAGCAATTGGACCACCTTGATTTTTTTATTTTTAGTCTCCTCTAGTTTGTGATCCTTTTTTAAACCACCTTGTCTTCTCCATTGAATTTGAATTATTTCCTTCTAAGTGGGATACGCTACATCCTCCTCTGTGACACTTGTATGATCTCCTTCCTGCTTAGATTCTATTTTGCAGGAAGCAACGTAAGTGGAAGACTATCATGCGTTGTTGGAGTAGCAGCATATTGATTCATCGGGACTGAAAGTTCATATATTGACTGATAATCTGCTTATCAGCTGGACTTAACACATTTCCAGTGATCGCAGGTGCTACTAGTGCCTTGAGAGCCAAGGATTCCTTTTTCTTTCTCTGTCGGATATCCTTTCTCATTTCAAAAGCCTGGAATGATCCAAGCAACTCTTCTATGTCCATGTCATCCACATTTTTAAATTTCATGCAAACACTCAATCTTGTTTTTGAACTTATCAGTCAAAGCTCTAAGAATTTTTCAGGTTTCCTCTCCTTTAGAAAGATTCAGACCTAAGAGAATAATAGGATTGATGATCTTCTGAATTTTGGAATAGAAGTCTCCAACTTTTTCATCTTCATCCATATGCAATGCTTCAAAAGCAAATTTTAGTTGTTGGATTTTCACCTTCTTTACATTTCTAGCACCTTCAAAAGTCATTGCAAGAATATCCTAGGCAGCTTTAGAAGTCGTACACACTGATATTTTTGCATATTTTTCTACTTCTACAAATGCAAAAATAGCATTGAGACCTTTTTTATTCCGGCCATACTCCGTGAGTTCTTTCTTGGTCATATCCTTCGACCTCTTCTCATTTGTACTATTCTCAGATTTTGGATGTGTGCAACCATCTAGTACCATATCCCATACACGACCATCAATATTCTATAAATAGGTGAACATACATGGCTTCCAATAGGTATAATTTGTTTTGTTGAGCTTCGGAATTCTATAATTAGTCTTCAGTTTAACAACCTTGCTCTAATACCAATTGAAAATTTAAAAATGCCAAAATGGAGCAAGAAACAAATAGACGACAAGATTTTTACGAGGAAACCCAAATCAAGAAAAAGCTCAGGTTGTCAAACAACCATGAACCTAAGTCCACTACCTTTTTTAGAAACATTACAACTTCGGACTATCAATGACACTTGAATCCTATCTAGAAGAAAAATGATCACCTCATCAACATTTGATGAGACCAATTACAAAACCACTTATTACTCCTAATTGAGTCTTTCAGTTTCCTTAGATCACCCTTCGTAAATGATCAGAGACCAAGAGTTTCTTCCAAACTCTATCACTATTACAATTGACAATCGTCTAATTCTAAAGGGTTAAAAAAACAATCTTGAAACGACCTTCTTATGAGGGCAGTAAACTCTGGTGTCTGATTTGCATTCCAGTCATTGAGTCCAACGGACACTCTTGAGAAGATATTACGTGAGTGCATTCCCCATAAATATTACTCCCGTCTTCCTTCCTATTTATCAGTCACTTGTAGTAATTTTTCAATATTAAGATAAAATTTTGAAATTTTTAATCGACTAATTTGTTTATTCAGTATTGTTTACTTTTGAATATGCAGATATTCACCCACGAGGATCACATGGCCATGGACCCTGGAGTGCAGTCCGTGGCAGATGCCCACATTGTTTTGCAGTACTAAGTATCGTATACCTTTCTATTTGATATAGTAATTTTTATTTTATTTTTTATTAGAATTTTAATAATAGTTTGGAAATTCTGTTAGAATTTCCAAATTAGGAAATAAGGAGGTTAACAAACTTATTAATAGCCTTTGTTTAGTAATTTTTCATAAGTTCTGAATCCCAAGACCTTGAGTTCCAATCACTGAGCTCAGGAATTTCAATCTCAAAAGTTCAGACTATGAAGAAGGATTCCCGAGAAAGAAGAAATTCATCAATACCAACAAGATTATATAAATTCTTCTTTTTCTTCTACTCTTTTAGGTTTTAATTTTTATTATGTCTTGCCAGTAGATTTATTTGTTAGTTAGAACATGAAGTAGATTTATGTTTTTATGGTTCATGATATATTCTTTTTATTAAATTAAATATTTTTATGCGTATTTATGAGTATTCCCAGGCATTGCCATATAAATGCCTTTTCTGTGCCCGAGACTTGTCATCAACGACTCTCTGGAGGCAATGTTGTGTCATGCTGCACTCGATGGTGCCCCAAGGAAATACCTTACCTGCTGGAAAATCCTTAAGGATGCTCCACACGTAATACGGAATCACTGCTAAAGACTCACGTGTCAGCATCTAGTATCCGATGATGATGTCATAAGCAAGCCTAAGAACATCATCCTATTCCAGAGATCCCACTTCCTTTTCCTTAGACTTATCCAAGGCCCGTGTTGGGGTCTGTAGATGGGTCCCCAATAACAGCTCATATGCGGAGCTGCTCGTCATCTCCTGCTCTATAATCTTCACATCCACGGGGGCAAATTGAAGGCTGGTAATCAGGGCATACTCATGAGGCCCTAATCACTGTGGAACCAGATCTCATCCTGGGCGAGCATCGTGGAAATGAACCTCCTGTCTAAGCATATGAAATGCAGTGCGGGCGTAAAAAAGCCCAGGATAATAGGGTAGCTCTAACATATATCGGAATGGATCCCTCCTAAATCGCTCTTCTACCCTGTGGAGCATCACCAAGTCAACCACCTCGGCTATCCACGAAAACTTGCAATGACAACCCATAGTCTTACCAGCACGAACAATAAGACTATGCCAACAAGTCCATCTTCCTTTACCAGGATCCATATCTTTACAAATAAAAAAAATTAAAATCAGCTAGATTATCATTAGATTAAACTTAGCTTTATTTATTCCTAGGTAGAATAAATAACATAAGCTCCAAAACATTTGGTGCATGCAAGTATTATTTAAATTCAAAACCATAATATTTTACAGAAAAACCGATAATGATATATTATTTAGATGAATTTTATAAAACTTTAATCAAACTTTACCCGGAGCATTTTAAGATTAAAACATACTAAAGTTATAACTTAATATTATTATTTTTACTATATAGACGTTGCTGGAGTCATTATGATAATATTATTTTACTTTCTTAATATAAAGTACAATGTATTTTTATTTATTATTAAGGATTAAAGTACATTGTATTTTTTAGTAGAGATGTCACTATGGATTCTCGAGAGGAGGGGTATAGGGAAGGTTTGGGGAGGGGTGGGTGTGAAAAAAAATATATATTACAAAAAAAGGGTTAATGTTGTATTTTTTTTTTCTTCTTTAATGGAGAAAATTTTCTCCTAAATTGATACTACGACTACTTTCTTTTTGCAGTTGGATAATTGTTGAGCTTAAAGAGGAGGAGAATTTCCTATTAAAAGAGAGTATTTATATAAGTATCTTTCAAATTCGTGGCTGCTCTTGCATTTTTCTTATTTTCTGTATTAGGTAAGAAATGTTAGTGTGGAAAATAACTTGCAGATTTTTCTTTGACCCTTGATTGTAAGTTTAGCTTTTGAATGGATAAAACATGATCAAAAATCGTTCATTTTTGTAAGGTGGAACTGATGGAGCTCAAGAGTGGACTCCGGGTCACCCCTAAATAGCAACGACTACAATGACTGCAACATGAAAAGAAAGTAAGCAGGTGACCGGAGAGGGCTGTTGCCCAGGGAAGAACTTCAATGCCTAAGTCAGTATTTTGAGAGTAATCTAGTGTAATTAATTCTCAAAAACACTGTCGTTGTCCGTAGACTGTTTACCATCTGATTATATATTGAACATAAATTAGTTAACTCTTAGATTAGGGCTCTTCTATAATGTAACAGTAGTCAATCAGAATAATTGTGAGATCATGTCATATCCCGTCAATTGCTCCTAGAATCGTGGAGTTTCTCTTGATTGAAGTATCTTGCCATTCAAGTCTCCGACGAGAGATACAAGCTCGCTAACCATCCTTTAGATCAACTTTGTGACCTGCCCGTGGATGTTGAGGGTCTCGTTCATTTCTTTTGAGAGGTTGCACCAATTGACTGTAGGCTCCTGGGGGTTTTTAGGAGTTGCACACAATTAGTTGTGGCCTAGAAGACGCATGAGACAAATTGGAGCTTGCCAGGTCAAAGGTCATGCCCTGTAAGACCTCTCACGAGCTCATTTGGTAGGTTGATGACCTGGGAGGTCGATAGTAGCAAGTCGCTGCCCACCTATCATTGTTGACTTCATGAGTTTGACTCTCAAGTATTAAGAGTTGGGGCCTTGAGTCCATTTGGGTTAACTTCCGTTTGGCTTATGCCCGTTTATGTTGACTTGTCTTGATCGTACCCGTTTCTCCCATCATAACATTAGTGGACTATAATATAATGATTACTGTACTGTGTGATGGATTTCTAATCGGATAACCTAAGGAACTTCAAGAATCTTAAGTTCCTGCTGCTCTTCTTTTTCTTTTGCCCAATTTTCTCAACCCCACAAGAGTCTCCTTTATACTCAGTCCGTCTTATACTGTATTTAGCTTCTACCAGTGTCCATTGTTCAGCTTTCTGGCTTTGACGGGATTGTGTAATCTAGTTTTGAGATATAATCAAATGACAATATTTTAGTTTTATTATTACTTACCTTAAAGCACAAAAAAAATGAATAAAAAAAAATTCATTGTTTAGCCTTTCACCAAAAAGGGGGACTTGGATTTGTTCCTTAGTTTACCTAACGTATTCCTATGCTTTCACTGCCCTACAGTCTTGCGTATTTAGTAGTGAAATATCAATTAAGGAGAAAGATGGAGATGAAGAAGTGGAGTAAAAAAAATATGTTCTTTCTAAATGAGATAATAAAATATCATGTTGTAACTGGGGTCTATATTGCCTACTCACTACAAGGATGAAAATTTGATGACAGTTTCCTCTAGACATTCTGTTTTTCCTCTTCTTTCTTCTATTGATAGGTTTCATTAGTGTGGTAAATGTATTGGTTGTATATCAATGATAACTTGTGGGGTTTTTTTTTTTTTTTGATCTTTTTCTACCTTTTCTTGGGATTGATGTATAAAAATGTGCCGATGCAATTGAGATTTCTAATTGTGATAAATTGTTTCTCTAGCATGAACAACTGACTTTCCATTCCAGCAAATAGTTTACAGTGTGATAAATTTTAAGGTCATAATAAGTTCAACTAGTTACTGGAAGCTTCAATTTTTTTGCTAAAACTCTTTTTCTATGGACCTTAATATCAAGGAAACTACAAAAATAGTGACTTATGCTATTACAGTATTTTAACTTTCGAATCCTTTGATTCTTTTGTCCACTAGAACTAAATTTACGATGAATATATTTTTGATATAAAACCGTCCAAAGACGGGGGGGTTAGGCGTAGACCGTACCCATTTATTAAAGATGAGAACAATGGCAAAGGCCTTACAAAGCGAGAAGTATAGTAGAACATTTCCAAACTAACTAAAGAAGGATTCTAGGGAAGAACTTATCCAGCATGGGCAGATCATACGCCTTATTTATATGATGAAGTTGTCAATTAATCTTGAGAATAATCTTCCTACTACTACCAGAATCATCAGAATAGTTTGAGGCACACCGAGCCACCCAAATCTCGTGGTAGATCAAGGATGGGAGGAGCTTCGCTAAGATGCCCAGACGCCAAGCTTGTGTATCCCAATTGTGTATGCTGTCTGCCAGTGTCGTTGTGAGGAGCATCACACCAAAAGCTTTGTTGTAATGAGACCAGACGTTCACGGCTATTTGACAATCCCCACAGAGATGCGCAATGGTTTCTCCAGATTGCCCACAATAGCAACGAGATGCAAGATAAAATCCCAAACGCGAATGGATATCATCTGTTGCCAAAAAGTGCTAAGCGTAAACATGTCTCGGCAAGACATGTTTACAATGAATATATATATGTATAGAGAAATGCTAGCGTGTGCAATATTGTTCACACTAACAAGTGCAACCGTTAGTCAACTAACGGTTAAACACTTGATGGAGTTTCTGAATTTTTATCAAGCAAGCTCTGGCCAATTGATCAATTTTCGGAAGAGCTCAATCTACTTGCCAAGTAAAGCTCCGATGTACAGGAAGAAGATGGTGAAGGAAATCACAGGTTGCTCGCTGAGGACAATGCCCATCATATATCTAGGCTGTCCAATTTTTGTTGGAAGGCCTAAGATGATCTATTTCCAAGGATTTTTACAGAAGGTTCAGGAACTTATCGCAGGCTGGCAAAAGAAATTCTTGTTAGCTGGAGATTGAGTAATTCTCATTAGACATGTCTTAACTATAGCGGTCACATATACTTTAGCCCCGTGTAACCCACCTCTACAGATTACGAAGGACGTGAAGAGGTGTTTTGCCAGATTTTTCTGGGGTTCTTCAAGTGACAAGGTTAAGAGGGATTGTTGCAGTTGGCAAAAAATTTGTAAGCCATTTGACAGAGGCGGTTTGAACATCCACTCATTGCATTCACTCATAAAAGCTTACAGTTACAGGATGTGGTGGAGGTTTCGAATAGAAGATTCTTTTTGGGGGAGGCAAGTCAAGATGACATATGACTTTCAGTTGGGGAGAACCCTGCTTTCAGGCCGTTCGAGGGAATGGAAAAGGCCTTAAGATTTTTAGTTCACTACTGAAAATCACATTGCGGTTTTGTGTGGGAAATTGGAGATCTCCTTTTGGCATGAAGATTGGCTAATGTCAGGTAGATTGGCTTAAAGGGTGGAAGTTCAAGATGGTTTGTTGCTTGTCAAAGGAGCTCATTATGGACGACAATTGGGCCACGGAAACATTGCATCGCTTGTTACCGGCTGACATTGTACAGGAAGTGGAGGGTTTTCCTATTTTGCCGAATGACAGAGATCGTTTCGTCTAGAAACTTACAGTTGCAGGTTCATTTTCCCTAGGCTCTTGTATCAGATATATAGAGAATACAGCTGGGGAGTTAGTGGTCAGATTTTGGCACAAGTATTTGCCTCTTTCGTGGACAATTTTTATGTGGAAAATGTTAAAAGGCTTGCTGCCACTGAACTGCAGCATACGGAGATTGGGTTTTCAATTGCCTTCTCAGTGTCATTGCATGAAGGACGCTAAAACGTACTCTCACTTGTTTGAGACATCCTATATTGCTAAGGAAGTGTGGTCTTTCTTTTCAAGAGAACAAGGTATCGATCATTGCATAGATGAGGTTGGCTGGTGGCTAAATTTGATAGGAGAAATTGGGGCAATTGCAGTCATTGTACCCACATCGATATGTAGGGAAATTTGGCTGTCGAGATGTAAGTTTGTTTTCAAAGGGGAACGAAGTTCCAACAGCCGTATAATCTGTGCAATCAAGCAGAAAATGACAACTTTATGCAAAGCTTTTCCGGATCTTGATTCCAGCACATCAGTTAGACAAAAGGCTATTATGTTAAAGGTCTTTTGGTGGCAATATGAGTATTGGCAAGATATAGTTTTGAATGTCGATGGTGCATCGAGAGGTAACCTGAGAGTTGCTGCTATTGGAGGCATTGTGAGAGAAGGCTCTGGGAGGTTCTTGGGAGGTTTCTCTATTTATTTGGGCCGTGCCACAAACATGGAAGCAGGGATGGAAGCGTCGTTGGAGGGCTTGTGGTATTGCCTTCGGCAAAATTGGAACATAGTTACGATCCAAATGGATTCAAGGGTGGTAATAGATATTGTGAAAGTTACTTATGTAGCGGCTTGGAACATTTACAAGAAGGTGAGAATGATTCAAGGGTTGATGGCTAGAGGCTCCTTCAGATTAATTCATATATATTGTGAAGGTAACCAGGTGGCGGATTGCTTAGCTAATGAAGCATGTGACAACTCTCATTGTTTCTATTATACCTCGTTTAGTTCTCTGCCTATAGTGGCTTGGGGCCTAAGTAATTTAGATCGTTTCAAGATTCCATTGGTTAGAAGGACTTAGTTTGGTGTTTTTCTTGGTTGTTAGGTAAGTGGTTTGTTTCCATCATTCTTTGAGGGTAAGGAGCTGTATGTTTCCTTTATTCTGAATATCTTAATAAATAGGTAGAGGTCTGCCAAACCCCCGTCTTCAATGACAGTTTTATTTTAAGAAAAAAAACTAACGGTTAAACTTAACTTTTAGCTATCTTATTTTTTAAAACCAATTAATTAAAATTTAATCAGGTACCCCTAGGGTTTAGTATATAATTTTGGGGTTTAGTTTATCCTGTTAGCGTTTAGTTTACCAATAGTTGACCGTTAGTTGACTAACTACTGCACTTGTTAGTGTGCACATTATTCCACACACTAACATTACTATATATATATATGTTGCACCCTTTGAGAATAACATGAGATAGATATTAAAAGGTCCAAATTACTTGTATATACTTGATATCCATGGATAACTATTATATCAGGAAATGAAGTTTGAAGAAATAAAGTACCTTGGAATCAAATATAGAATCCATTGATTTTGTTTTTAAATATTCTTACATTACGATTAACCAAGTTAAATATATTTTGGAGTGATTATCTTTATATTCTTGTTATTATAACTGAAAGGGATAATTTACTTACTTTACTATTATGTTGTAATCATTGTTCTACTATCAAGTCAAGATAAGGTCTTTGAAATGTAATTTGATAGTCTTTAATCTGTATTTTCGATGTCTTTTCAGGAACAAATGCACAAACTTCTCAATCTCTTCTGAATCATCTTCTATCGGCCCTATTATCAAGTCAACATCATAAGGACAGCTGCTATTAACTTATCTATTATTGACTCATAATTGATTGTGAATGAAAGAGTTACTTGATTCTGAGTAAGCCCAAATAAAAGTCTTTCAATTGGATGTAGCCTACTAAAGAGAGTAACATTCGATGGTGATCCAACACCTATGATACGTACTGGACCAATTAAAAGAGCAAGAGAATTCAAGTTGGGACAAACATTGACCCCATTTGTGCAAAAGAGAGAAGAGTTACTTGATTTTTAATCAATCTTTGAGGAACTATCATAGATGAATGATGAACAACCAAGGAAGGAATAATGATTCAAGGACTCAAAGGGAGAGTTTCAAGTGAAGAATATGTCCCGAAAGTGCCACGGTATCAAGTGGAAAAAACATTGGAAGGATGCATTGAAGAATGGATTGAAGATCTAAGTGTTCGAAAAAAGACCTATGAATTATTGCACTTAGTTGGCACTTTGCCATTTTTCGTTGTTCAATACATGATATCCATATTTGTGAATCGGTCCAAGATTTGAGTTAACCTTATATTTCCTCTCACTTTCGATTTCCACCTTGTATGGGAAAGAATGTGTATGTCTTGACAAAATATATATAAATTTATATATTATATATACATATATTAATATAATTAATCGTCCCAATGCTTCTATAAAATGCACCCAACATCTTCGTTATCTTCATACATTCAAATAGTACCATCAGAAATTATGATGATCTTCAACAAGAAGACAACTGTTATCTTCCTTTTTCTTTCCTAATCACTGCTCAGAACATCCCTCCGATCACACCGACTAGGCCCGAACGTGAGTTCATTCCCTACAAATATTGTTCTCTCCATCCTCCCTATTTATAAGTTATTTCGACTAATATTTTCAATATTAAGATAAAATTTTGAAATTTGTGAGATGATTTTAAATAATCTCGATTAATTTGTATATTTAAGTATTGTAGACTTTGTTCAATGCAGAATTTCCCCGGTATTCACATGGCGATGGATACTCAAGTTCGTTCCGTCGCCCATGTCCACATTGTTCTGCAACACATAGGCAGTTTGCTATGGGAAGGGTTCCTTAGAAAATGGGGAGAGGAGACATGGAATAAAATAGTTGAGAGAAATTTTCTTCTAATTAACTAGTTGTTTTCTTACCATGTGACCGTGCATCGTAACACGAACAAATTAAACCTATCTACCAAAACTAATACAGTTAGGGCAAGTAGGGTCGAACCC
>JAOXNR010043358.1:0-19412 GCA_028571225.1 Parsonsia alboflavescens | reverse complement strand
TAAAGGAAACCGAATCCCGAATCCACGAGAAAACTACTCCGAAGTCCCAGGATTTTTAAATTTTTATTACATAAAAGAATTTAATTATCGTTCATATAATTCTTTTCTTGATTTCTTAGTTATTAGAACCAAATTAAATAATTATTTTCAAGAACTTTCCTAATCTAGGTTTCTCATAGAAAGGATATACGTCACATAACATATATAGAACAAAGTATAAAATTAATTTCATGATTTTTCTAGTTTTAATCCTATATAACCAATTAATCAAATAAATTGATTAATAAGTGATCTTGTTTATTTTCCTGATGGTAGCTTCTAATTTCTTTTCATGCTTCTTAATATCACAAAAATATTAAGCATAGAATAAATAAAGTAAGAACTCTAATTAAAACTCCTAATTCGGCTAATAAAACACTTAATGCCCAAAACTAGGAATTTTAAAAACCTGAGGGCTTATTCTTTTTTGCTAAAACCCGAGCCTCCCTTCTTTGACTAGCTGTCATCTTTGACTATCTATCATCTTTGACCAGCCGTCATCTTTGACCATCTGTCATCTTTACCTAGTCGTCATCTTTGACTTTCTGGAACTTCCATGACTCTTGCAACTTTTACAACTTTCTACAAGTAGCCATACAATTGGCAACTTGCTATTGAGAAGCCTTCAAATTTGACGGCACTTCCATGCTTGGCTGTCTCAACTGCTCAAGGATTGTCTGCATTAGCGCCTGTTGTTCAGCTGCCTCCTTGCCGACTGCATCTGGCTAGGCATGGCTCATGCCATCGAACTGCCTATGGACCGCACTGATCTGCCACCTGTCAAGCTTGCCTCTGCTCTACCTCCTGGTCCTGCATTCTGGCTGCTTACGGATAGATGCCTGGCCATCCACAGCCTGGCGGGTGGTGGCGGGCAGATTTGCTCTAGCAGTCTCTTTCCAACGACCATCTGCACGACCAGATCTTTCCAACGACTGAAGATCACTGCTCTAGCAATCTCTCCAAATAGATCCTTTTTTTCTTTTTTTATCGACAGTCTTTCAATCTACCTGTTCGGCTGGCCATGCGTGGCCAAATTTGCAACTCCAGCAACGCTCCATTTGTTATCCAATCTGCCATGGTTCTGCCTTGGAGTGAACAAAATAGATGCAATCTGGCAGCAACTCCGGCAACTTAGAAAGATCTCTGGAAGTTCAATACCGAGACATCGTCATGATCGTTCTTGTTGTGAGAACCTACTCTGATACCACTTAAAGGAAACCGAATCCCGAATCCACGAGAAAACTACTCCGAAGTCCCAGGATTTTTAAATTTTTATTACATAAAAGGATGAGAACAATACCTATACTCTAATACCTACTGGTTTTGTATCCCAAAGGATCGTGACAACCTGAAGTACCTCAGAAACCACTTTTCATAGCACACAGCCTCTCGACTGTACCAACCATCACGGGTCCCAATTGCTTGGCCTTCCTGGGGTTAAGAGCCAACACTTCGTCACAGGTCATGCTGTGAGAACCCCCTATGGATCTTCCATGCCTCTTCACAGGATAAGGTCTTACGGGATAATGGCTCTGATATCTTGGAATGACTATTCATTGAGATCTCGTCATGCGGAATGGATCTGGACGACTTGATCTACTAAGCAAAGATCTTCTAATCTATTCTCTATCTGTCTGAGTGAACAAAAAGGAAAATAGAAGACTATAGAATTTTTGTGAGTGGAGTGGTGGAAAGGCAAATCTGAAGACCATGGAGAATGGCCTTGGAAATTTTTCTCTATGTTGGTAGCTTCTTCCTCTCTCTCTCACTCTCAGTCTCTATCGCTGTCTTCCACTTCCCTCTTTAGCAAATGACCATGAGGTTTATTTATAGGAGGAAGATACATGGGCTTCCTATATGTCAAAAGCCCAATAGCCTAATAATAATTAATCATATAGGGTTAAATCCTAATTAATTATAAGACTAAATAAAGTGACTAATTAATTTTATTTAAGCCCAAATAATTAATTTCAAGGATTAATTAAACCTTAATTAATTATTAATTCTATCTAGAATAAAATTAATTCCTTCTCCAATCAATGATATAAAATCATTCATGCACAATAGGGCTAGATTAGAGATCTTAAGATACAATGCTTATGGCTCTATAGAATGACCAAAATGCCCTTACTACATAGTAGTAATAAACTTTAGTCATTCTAAACGTCTTCTGTTACCATAATAAGAAGATGATGTACTCCATGATACATTGCTGTAGAAACAGAAAGCTCGTTGAGAAAAATCTCACCCTTAGTCTTTGACCTACAAGTATAACGATACATTTGCCTTTCTAAGTACCACCCACAATTGAGCTTAGGTCTTAGCATACTATAACCTTACTCAGTAGCATCTACCATCCTTAGGTATCTAGTTCTATTACCATTGAATCACAATGAATACTCACTAGAAGAATATTCAATACAATAAAAATTATACTATTGAGGCCTCGGGTTCAATGATCCAACTAAGAACAACACACAAGGGGGCAATTAACCCATCTAATAAGAGAAATGGCACAGAGACCCCATTATATGAGTCTGTCTTAACTAATTAACTCCAAGTACCTAACATACAAGACTATTGATCAGCATAATGTGATCTCACCCATAGCATATCAAAGCACAGGGAACTAGCTTCGTCAGATCACCAACCCATACTCTTGTCATGGGGCCGTGTCCACACAGTAGGAACAGTGATACTAGTTGTCTCTTCTTTGATAGTACCTCTAGAGAAAAATTACTAAATGGTCATGTTCTACACATACAAAATGTGCTAACATATATAGTTCGGGAGCACTACCCAATGACTAAAGGTGAGTCACCCTAATAAAAGGAGATTAATGTGTTATGACCTTTGTTCAATGGAAAGCCCAATTCCATTAATCGGCCAAGAACCAATTCCTTATGATTTAAACTTCCGGTTATCCGTACCTTACTATGCTAAACGTCCCAAAACACAGATCACCTTTTTAAATCAATATGGACCTTATTGCATGATGTGCTAATATGTATTTATTTATAAAGAGTATAGTCTTTCACCCATTGTCTCAGAAAATCATAGTCTTTTTGGACATAAATCCCTACATGCAAATCTAAAGTGCAATCAGTAAAACAATTAAATAAACTGGTCCACTATCAATATCAGATTCAAGTACTACAATTATACTTGGGTTAAAGTCTAACCATCTAGTATCTCTTAGCATTAGACATGGGTATACTGTGTCCTACCAGAGTAAAAAGTGATTTGACTGCAATTTGAACTAATCCTATCTGACAATATCTAAATTTCTTTTCTATATGCAATTTAATTGTTTTTGGGTTTAAGAGATAAACCGTTCCAAATTTTTTGTCTATTGATATTGGTTTTTCTGTTTTTTTGATAGAAAAGTCCTGGGCAAAATCAAATAATCCTATTTTATAAATCTTCGAGATTTTTTCACGTGGTATATTCCAACTTGCAAATTTCTTTTCTATATCATCAAGAGAAATACTAATTTGTTCTTCGTTAACAGTATCTCCATCTATTTCTGATAATTTCTGAATACAAGAAGAAGTTGAGGTAGACATGATTCAAAATCTTATGAAAACATTCTTTCTATCCAAAAGTTTATTCAATCAATAATCTCTAAATATCTCTTCCAATCTTATTCCCTAACTCTGTTTCAAGCAGTCTCCAGATTTGGTTAGAGGTCTTTACAAGCCTATCACTAGATCCATTGAATTTGTAGACAGATTTCCAGATGAAATTAAGGATAAGAATCAATTGTAGAGATTTTTAGAATGTTTGAATTACGTGGCAGATTTCATTCCCAGTTTGAAATTCATTTGTAAACCTCTCTATGATCGTCTTAAAAAGAATCCAATTGCTGGGGGTTCGGAACAGACCCAAACTGTTCAGCATTTGAAACAACTTGTTAAGAAACTTTCATGTCTCAATATCTCTGACCCTGAGGCAAAAATGATTGTTGAAACTGATGCCTCTGAAATTATTTTTGGAGGTATTCTCAAACAAAAGAAACTTGATTCTTCCTTTGAACAAATTGTTCATTTTCACTCTGTATTTTGGAATACTAGTCAGAAAAATTACATTACTATTAAGAAAGAAATTTTATCAATTGTTTTATGTATTTCAAAATTTCAAGATGATTTGATAAACGAATTTTTTTTTATAAGAATAGACTATAAGTCTGAAAAAGCAGTTTTATTTAAAGAAGTTAAAATTTTGGTTTCTAAACAAATATTTGCAAGATGGCTAGCCATCTTATTTGCTTTTGACTTTGAAATAGAATTTATAAATGTAAATAAAAACTATTTAGCTGATTTTCTGACAAGAGAATTTTTGCAGGGAAAAAATGAGACCAACACACACACCAGGACAACTAAGAGCCAAGATGCAGACATCCGGGCCTCCCTCTCCTTCTTCTCTTCCTCCTCCACAAAATAGATTTTCAATACTTGGATCTTTAATAAAAAAAATAATTGAAGATGGCATATAACTTTATTAAAGTCAGTTGTTTATTTGCTATAATTGTTCTTTGCTTTTCAAGAAAGTAGTAGAATTATTTGAATGTACTGTTCTGGACTTAAAAGAATTATTTTGAAGTCCATTAGAAATATGTATAAATAGGATCAATTGTAAGGTGCAAGGCACCAAGCACTCGACATTGCTCAGAACTCTCTGAAAGCATTCTCCAATCATCTTTGTATTCTCTCTCTCTCTCTCTCTTTGTAACAAAAATTTGAAAGTTTAATGAAGATTTGAAGTTGAAGCTTTCTAGAGTAGTCTTACCATTTGTAAGTTTTATATTATAAATGTATTTTAAAAGTGTTTTATTGAAAAAGTTTTGAAAACACTGTTTTGGAAATGATCCTTCCCCCCATTGGCATCAGAGCCATGTACCTTGTTGATTTGAAATCTTAAGGATGAAAGCTTAAACAAGTTTTATTCTTTCTTCCTTGAGTAAGTTCATGAGATAATCTTCAAATCTCATCACTCTGTCGAGAATTGGGAAGAGTCAGAACTTGGTGTTCAAACTCAGGTGTATGCTAGGTCGAGTCCCAGGGTAAACCGTAAGGCGGTTGGTTTAGCCCATATTAGCCGCAGAAGGTGTTGTAGTGGCCGGACCACGCAGGAGACACCTAAGAAAGCAGTAAGCACATCTGTAGAGTCCAGACTTAGGTAAGTCCTAAGTATCCCATAGGAGACTATTTCAAACAGAGTTAAGGAATAAGATAGGAAGAGATATTTAGAGATTATTGATTGAATAAACTTTTGGATAGAAGGAATGTTTTCATAAGATTTTGAATTATGTCTACCTCAACTTCTTCTAATATTCAGAAATTATCAGAAATAGATGGAGATACGGTTAACGAGGAACAAAATAGTATTTCCCTTGACGATATAGAAATGAAATTAGTAGGTTGGAATATACCAGATGAAAAAATCTCGAAGATTTATAAAATAGGATTATTTGATTTTGCCTAGGACTTTTCTATCAAAACAACATAAAAAACAGTATCAATAGACAGAGAATTTGGAACGGTTTATCTTTTATATCCACAAACAATTAAATTGCATATAGAAAAGAAATTTAGTCATATAGGATTAGTTAAAATTACAGTCAAACCACTTTTTACTTTTGGTAGGACACAATATACCTGTTTGTCTAATGCTAAGAGATACTAGATAGTTAGACTTTAACCCAAGTATAATTGCAATACTTGAATCTGATATGGACTAGTTTATTTTAATTGTTATCCTAATTGCTCTATGGTTTTGGAAGACCCACATATTTTGAACTCTATGACTTTAAATTTGCAAGTGAAGAATTATAATGTTGAAATATGAACTAGAATCTACATGTGAATTTAATGGAATATGTAATTGTAATGATAAAAATTGTACAATCAACATGATTAGCTTTAATAAAATTTCTAAATAAAATAAAGAATTATTTTTCGTAATATTAGATAAAGTAGAAGATCCAAATACTAAAAAAGAATATTTAAGTAAATTAAAAGATTCCATATTTAACAATCCTAGAAAAGAAATAGAACCTTATAGCATAAAAGAAGTGTTTAGTAAATTTAAAACCAAAAATAAAGATATAACATTAGACGATTTAAAAACACAGATTAAACAAATTAAAGAAGAAATAAAAGATTTAAAAGAAAATGATAAGAATCAGACCAAAGAAATTTACACTTTAAGTGAAGAAATCTGAAAATTAAAATTTCAAACTAATAATCCAATATTAGAAGAAATAGATGAAGCAGAAACTCCAACTAAAAAAGAAACAGAAAAATATATTGAAACAATTAAATGTACAACATTTCAAAAATGGTATATACCAATAACTATAAAAATAGAAGATTTTGTAATGACTGTAATAGCTTTGTTAGTTTCAGGAGCAGATCAGAATTGTACCCAAGAAGGGTTAATACCTATTAGATTATATTCAGCATCTGAAGATAAATTGAATATAAATTATAAATTGTCAAAAGCTCAAATTTGCAATAAGCAATTTTGTTATACTAATTCTTTTATAATAGTCAAAGATTTGAATGAAGAAATTATCTAGGAACACCATTTATTACTCAGATTTATCCATTTGAAGTAGATCAAATAGGAGTTCATACAAAAATATGAAGTATTAGAGTTACTTTCCCATTTCTTAAACAACCTAGATGTAAATTTATAGAAATAAAGAAATAAAAACAAATCAAATCAATTTCTTAAAAGAAGAAGTTAGATATAAAAGAATTGAATTGCAATTACAACAGGAAGAAATAAAAAATAGAATTCTCGAATTTGAAGAAAAAGTTAAAAGAGAAGTTTGTTCAGATATCCCTACAGCTTTTGGAATAGGAAATCACATAAAGTATAATTACCTTACATAGAAGAATTTGATGAAAAGAATATACCTACTAAAGCTAGACCTATTTAAATGAATCAGAAATTAATAGAAATTTGTAAAAAAGAAATACTAGATTTGCTAACTAAAAGAATTATTGAGAATGTAGATCCCCTTGGAGTTGCTTAGCCTTTTATGTTAACAATAACGTTGAAAAGGAAAGAGGTGCTCCCAAATTGGTAATCAATTATAAACCCTTAAATAAAGTATTAAAATGGATTAGATACCCCATTCCTAATAAAGGATATTTACTTAAAAGAACAATCAGATTTGTTATTTATAGTAAATTTGACATGAAATCTGGATTTTGGCAAATTAAAATAGCTGAAATGGATAAATATCAAATAGCTTTTAATGTACCATTAGGACAATATGAATGGAATGTTATGCCATTTGGATTAAAGAATGCACCATCAGAATTTCAGAAAGTTATGAATGACATTTTTAACCCTTATACTAGTTTTACTATAGTATACATAGATGATGTATTAGTATTTAGTGAATCATTAGAACAACACTTTAAACTTTTGAATATTTTTCTAGACATCGTCAAGAAAAATGGGCTGGTAGCGAGTGCCAGTAAGTTGAAATTATTCCAAACCAGAATTAGATTTTTAGGTCATGATTTAGATAGAGGTCTTTACAAGCCTATCACTAGATCCATTGAATTTGCAGATAGATTTCCGGATGAAATTAAGGATAAGACTCAATTGCAGAGATTTTTAGGATGTTTGAATTATGTGGCAGCTTTCATTCCCAATCTAAAATTCAATTGTAAACCTCTCTATGATCGTTTAAAGAGAATCCAGTTGCTTGGATTTGAAACAGACCCAAACTGTTCAGCATTTGAACCAATTTGTTTATACTCTTCATTGTCTCAATATTCCTACTTTCTATACACAAGAAAAAGTGAATTCTATTTCATTAAAATGCTTTCAAGATTCAACCATAAAGTTGATACCCCTATATTGGAGGAGTCAACAAGTAGACTTGTAGAAGATATCACTGTCTGGATCACTTTTAGGCAATTAAGATCCAATATTTATTATTTGATATTTGCAAGAATATTCAAAATGGCAGCAGACTCATCTTAAATGGAAATAGCCTTTGGTCCTTATCATTTGAAAACCTACCCAAAAAATACCAACCTTTCTTTTAAAACTGATTTTAACCTAAGCCCAGAACATCAATGTCTTATTGACAACCTGTGGAATTTGAAAACAAAAAATCAATTTCCCAGTATCTTGAAAGCCTTAGTTGGACACTTGGTTTAGCTCACCTCTTCTTTGGAACCATTGAAGACTCAAGAAATTGAAAAAAGAGAAATAGTTCAATTTGTCAGACAAGAACAAGATAAAAAAGAAAAAGACTGGAGAAAATTCCCAACAAAGTACTGTTCATACTTGGAGTACATTTTATGAGCATATACTTTGGGAGTGATCATTCACAATTTGAGCTCGGGTGAGCAATGGCAGAGCCAAATAACCCCACTCAAAAAAAAATTTCTTTAAATTGTCCCTACTAAAAAACCTAAAAATTCACTAATAAGGGATAAAAAAAAAATACAAGTAACTAATAGCTATTGTCTTATTTATTAATTAGTTTGTGTAATCTAATTTAGTGAAACTTTTGACCTTACTAGAAAAAATTTTCTGACTCCGCCACTTTGTGTGGGTCAAGAGCATCATTTGCTTAGAAACTTGAATTTGATGAAGTGCTTTAGTAGGGGTTAGTAGGAGCATTTATTTATCTAATAACTTGCACTTAATAACATACAGCTCAAGCTTGTATGTAGAGAATTATTCATTCAGTTATCAACTTGGACTTGATGATATAACATAAAGTTTAGACTCATGTGTCGAGAAATCTTCCTTTCTTCATGTATTGCATAGCATAAGACATTTTCCTTCAAGAAATTTTTTGGGTAGAAAATCTCCAAGGTAATGGTGATCTTGATCTTAGGAAAATCTTCTGATGCCTTCTTTGTACGCCTAGCTTCTCTTTTCTTTTCAGCAAGCTTCAAACCAGCATCATTTTCCCTAGTCACCCATTCTTGTATAGCAATATGCATTGTAGGCATTTGTTTCCTTTTTAGGAGAACAACTTCAATATTTATTGTTTCAAAACTTAAAAATTTATTCTTGCATGTAGATTCTTCAACATTAGATGTTTTGTTTTCTCTTGGCTTATTTGTCCTTGGTGAGCTAGTTGGATAACTTTGTCCTTAAATTTTAAACATTCTTCAATTAAATGACTAACTATATTATGATATTTGCACTAGTCAAGATGATTAACTTGGGACGTGTCACGTCCCAAACCTGGGTCAACCCTGGGATTTGAAATTTGAACCTAGAAAGTAATACGACAAAACTTGTATGGTTGCTCTCACGAATTCTAAGCTTCTGTTATCAACAATCTAAAATAACAAAACAAAATAACTAACTCTAATAAAATAAAATATAAAGCTCCAAAATATTTAAAAGGAATAATCTTCTCTCCTTCTACAAAACAAATTCATAATGTCAAACCATGAAATAAACAATACATCGAAAGCCAAATAAGATTCAAATTTAAATAAAATAAACTATTCTTGTTCAGAAATTTCTAACATTCTAACTAGTCCTCCTAATCTTCATTCCTAGAATTCTCCAAATTTACCCTAATAAGCTAAAAACGTGAGTTAAAAGCTCAATGGTATCAGGTAACTCTATATTTAAAAAGAAATGTTTATGAAATTAAACTCGGAACAATTAAGGAAATTCTACCGAAAAATTTGTATCTCAGAATAACTCAAAAGATATTACACATATAGAACGGTATGTGAATCAGAAAACATTTACGGCTTGATTAGGCTCAGGTATATTCACAAATCATTAGTCAGATTATAGAATTCAATCCCAACATTTTTATTCTACAAGGTTGGCTAGACAAACATAAATGTGAGTTTTTTGACCATATTCAATGGTATTCAGTCATTTATAACAAGAACATGTTCCTCCAACAAATTAGTATGCAACCAGCCTTAATTAAAAATAGCTACAAAGTTGACATTTCATCACAAATTCTCAACGATAACCATTGAATCACTGTAGACTTCATGAAATAAAATAATTTGAAATAGTTAAACTATGAAAATTTCAATTTATTTAGATAAAATGAAATTCCAAATTTATGCAAAAAAGAAAAGAAGACTAGGAAAATAAAAGACATTAAATAATTAGATATAAGGAATAAGGAAGCAAATTTCATAGATAAAGAAAATAATTGAATCATCCGCGTGATTAGCACCAATTGTATATTATTTATCAATATAATAATAAAAGATATTGATAAAGAAAACTTGACTAATAGAGTCTTCATAATTTACCTTAGGAATTGCTTTATTAAAATCTACAATAGGATATCTTATATCAGATATTTTACTCTTGATTAGGTGACCCATTAGCTTTTCAGGATAGAAGCAGTGAAATTTTAACAGACTCTCGAGATGTGTTGACTACTTTCGCAGGGTCTCCTGAGTGAACCGGCCACTACAACGCCTTCCGCAGGGTCTCCTGAGTGAACCGGCCACTACAACGCCTTCCGCAGCTAACACGGGCAAATCCAACCGCCTTACAGTTTACCTTGGTAGTCAACCCAGCACATACTTAAGTCTGGACACCAAGTTCTAACTCTTCCCAATTCTCGGTAGAGTGATTCAAACGAAGCTTTTAATTAAAGAAACTGGTCTTTTAAATTCTAGTTGAACACTACCGTCTAGTGTTTCAATTATTTTGTCTAAAGTACTGGGTTCCTGATATTTTCTCTCATATAACCTATTAAAATTCCATTTATGAATTTTGTTTTCCAAAACTTCGCTCCATTTAAGTGTTCTGGGTACATGTGCACTAGATCTTAAAAAGTTTGTTTCTAATAATGGAATTTCATTTGGATTTGAATACTATATTGCTTTTCTGTTTACTGCGGTTTTCATCAATTTATAATAAATTCTATAAATTAAAACCCTACCTCTAGTTCCTATTTCAACATTATAATTCTTAACTTGCTTATTTAAAGTCATAGCTTTCAATATATGTGGGTCTTCCAAATCCAAAGAGCAATTAGGATAACAATTAAAATAAACTGGTCTATTACCAATCTCAGATTCAAGTACTGCAATTATACTTGAGTTAAAGTCTAACCATTTAGTATCTCTTAGCATTAGACAGACAAGTATACTGTGTGCTACCAGAGTAAAAAGAGGTTTGACTGCAATTTGAACTAATCCTATATGGCAATATCTAAATTTCTTTTCTATATGCAATTTAATTGTTAGTATTTTTAAAAGATAAACCTGTCCAAGTTCTTTGTCTATTGATGCCGTTTTTTCTGTTGTTTTGATAGAAAAGTGCTGGGCAAAATCAAATAATCCTATTTTATAAATCTTCGAGATTTTTTCATGTGGTATATTCCAACCTGCTAACTTCTTTTCTATATCATCAAGAGTAATAGTAATTTGTTCCTCGTTAATAGTATCTTCATCTACTTTATGATAATTTCTAAATACTAGAAGAAGTTGAGGTAGACATGATTCAAAATCTTATGAAAACATTATTTCTATCCAAAAGTTTATTCAATCAATAATTTCTAAATATCTCTTCCTATCTTATTCCTTAACTCTATTTGAAACAGTCTATGGATTTGGATAGAGGTCTATACATGCCTATCACTACATCTATTGAATTTGCAGATAGATTTCCAAAGGAAATTAAGGTTAAGACTCATTTACAGAGATTTTTAGGTTGTTTAAATTATGTGGCAAATTTCATTCCCAATCTGAAATTCATTTGTAAACCTCTCTATGATAGTCTTAAAAAGAATCCAATTGCTGGGGGTTCGGAACAGACCCAAACTGTTCAGCATTTGAAACAACTTGTTAAGAAACTTCCATGTCTCAGTATCTTTGATCCTAAGGCAAAAATGATTGTTGAATCTGATGCCTCTAAAATTGGTTTTGGAGGTATTCTAAAACAAAAGAAACTTGATTCTTCCTCTGAACAAATTCATCGTTTTCACTCTATGTTATGGAATACTAGTCAGAAAACTTACAGTACTATTAAAAAAGAAATTTTATCAATTGTTTTATGTACTACGAAATTTCAAGATGATTTGATAAACATAAAGTTTTTGATAAGATTAGACTGTAAGTCTGCAAAAGAAGTTTTATTTAGGGATTTTAAAATATGGTTTCTAAACAAATATTTGCATCATAGCAAGCCACCTTATCTGCTTTTGACTTCGAAATAGAATTTATAAATGGAAATAAAAACTATTTAGCTGATTTTCTAACAAGATAATTTTTGCAGGGAAAAAATGAGACTAACACACAATGGGACAACTAAGAGCCAGGATGCAAACATCTTGGCCTCCCTCTCCTTCTCTTCCTCCTCTTGAAAATAGATTTTCAGTACATGGATCTGTAATACAAAATAATTGAAGATGATAGACAACTTCATTAAAGTCATTTGTTAATATTTGCAATAATTGTACTTTGCTTTTCAGGAAAGTAATAGAATTATTTGAATTGTATTGTTCTGGACTTGAAGGAATAATTTTTAAGTCCCTTAGACATCTGTATAAATAGGATGAATTGTAAGGTGCAAGGCACCACGCACTAGACATTGCTTAGAACTCTCTGAAAGCATTCTCCAATCATCTTTGTATTCTCTCTCTCTCTCTCTCTTTGTAATGAAAATTTAAAAGTTTAATGAAGATTTGAATTGATGCTTTCTAGAGTCGTCTTACTATTTGTAAGTTTTATATTATAAAAGTATTTAAAAGTGTTTTATTAAAAATGTTTTGAAAACACTGTTTTGAAAACGATCCTTCCCCCTATTGGTATCAGAGCCATGTACCTAGTTGATTTGAAATCTTAAGGATGAAAGCTTAAACAAGTTTTACTCTTTCTTCCTTAAGTATGTTCATGAGATAATCTTCAAATCTCTCTTTCTTTCATATTCCTTTTCTTCGTTTGAATCATTCTATCGAGAATTGGGAAGAGTCAGAACTTGGTGTTCAGAATCAGGTGTGTGCTAGGTTGAGTACCAGGGTAAACCGTAAGGCAGTTGGATTAGCCCAAGTTAGCCGCGGAAGGCATTGTAGTGGCCAGACCATGCAGGAGACCCCTAAGAAAGCAATAAGCACATCTGGAGAGTCCAGACTTAGGTAAGTCCTAAGTATCCCATAGGAGACTATTTCAAACGGAGTTAAGCAATAAGATATTAAGAGATATTTAGAGATTATTGATTGAATAAACTTTTGGATAGAAAGAATGTTTTCATAAGATTTTGAATCATGTCTACCTCAACTTCTTCTAGTATTCAGAAATTATCAGAAATAGATGGAGATACTATTAACGAGGAACAAATTAGTATTTCTCTTGATGATATAGAAAAGAAGTTAGCAAGTTGGAATATACCACATGAAAAAATCTCGAAGATTTATAAAATATAATTATTTGATTTTGCCCAGGACTTTTCTATCAAAACAATAGAAAAACCAGTATCAATAGATAGATAATTTGGAACAGTTTATCTTTTAAACCCACAAACAATTAAATTGCATATAGAAAAGAAATTTAGATATTGTCATATAGGATTAGTTCAAATTGCAGTCAAACCACTTTTTACTTTGGTAGGACACAGTATACCTGTTTGTCTAATGCTAAGAGATACTAGATGGTTAGACTTTTACCCAAGTATAATTGCAGTACTTGAATCTGATATTGGTAATGGACCAGTTTATTTTAATTATTATCCTAATTTCTCTTTGGATTTGGAAGGCCCACATATTTTGAAAGATATGACTTTAAATTTGCAAGTTAAGAATTATAATGTTTAAATAGGAACTAGAGGTATGGTTTTAATTTATAGAATTTATTATAAATTGATGAAAACAACAGTCAATGTTATAGCTCAAAAATGGTATACTAGTCAAGGTGAAGTAAAAGACTCTATTATGCCACCTGTAGAAGAAATCAAAATAGTTCATCAAAATCAAACAATTTTAGCCTCACCATTTAAAGTAGATGGAAAAATAGAAAACGTAGAAGTTAAAGTAAAAGACATTAACAAAGAAATAGAGCAAAATAACTATACTAATCAAGTATTAATAAAAGTAGCAGATGAAGTTTCAAAAATAGACTGTGAAAAAACTAATAAAAAATTAAAATTAAAAGCATATAACTGGAAAATTGACTCAAAAGATAGAAATCCCATAATAAAACCATTAGAATTAGAAAATACTAATATGAGATTTAGAAAATAGTAATATGAGCAATCACACTGACTGTTGGTATCAGAGCCATGTTAGGCTAACTTGTTTTTATCTTATTTATTCTTTATCATATGATTCTTGCTTAGTTATGATCAATATGTTATCCATTGCACTGCATCTGAGCATGTTTTAACAAAACTTTTGATAACAAACGTGATGGGCATTCATGCTCGATGAGTCGTGTATCAGTATGGTGGGGGCTCAGGAGCAAGGAAGGAGGTCGTTTTGCCCTATAAGTCCAGAAAATACACATTTTATTTGGAGAGCTTGTCGATTTAAGTCCCATGTCATTCGCATGTTTTCAGAAATTTTGCATAACTACTTTAATGCCATGCTTTGGAAAACACATTAATCATACCTAAATAAGAAGGCTGATTGATATTGAATGAATAAGATAATAACAAAGTAAATGTTAGGTTTCTTTAAACCTAAAAGTGGCTCAACCTCAGTGAAACACATTGAGACCCAGGACTTCCAAGATGTGGAAGCTCTTAACCGATGGACTGTTCCGACAGTACCGTCTAGCCGAATATATAGATTTGGCTCTTTGGATCTTCGGTCCAAGTATTCCATAAAATTTATGGAACAAACAGTAACTATGGAAGATAATTCCATAGATCTTGAGTTGTTATCACCTCATGATATCCACAGATATCAAGGGGATAACTATAATTATATCCATATAGGATTAAATCAGGTTGCATTAAAACCCTTCCTTTCAGGGTTAAATGCTTCCATATTGGCAACCAATAAGTTGTTAAAATGGGAAGACATAGATTTTCCAGATAATTGGGTAGTTCTAGAGGCAACCCCTCCACAACCAATTACTATCTCTGATGTTGAGCAAATAGTTCAACATGATGATGGTGAGGTGGAAATATCTTTCACCCCAACCAATAAAATTAGACTTGGTAGTTCTGGTACCCGGTCTAGGTCCTTTTCTCAAGGATCTTTTGGAACGAACTCTCCCTCTGTCCTGTTAGGAAGAGCCTCTACTTCAGGAAGGATTCCTGAAATTATTGGTACATTAACCAATAGGGTGAATGAAATTCTCTATTCCCCACAGAATATCCCACATGGGATTCATGAGTCTTCCGATAGACCATCTCCTCTAGATACGAAGATACCGAGTGAATCGGTAATGGGTTTTCGTGTTTAATGGATATAATCTATTTAAACCACCAAATTGAGGAACAGATGGTTACCTCATTACCATTTCCTAAATTAAATAAGTTTAGGATTAAAACTGGAGGGAAAAAGGATTTTTCTCCTTGTAGCCCTATTAGGCTTTTGCTGAGTGAAGAATTTAATGAACCCAGCAATACAACATTCAGAGATTGGTATTTCTCTACTTTTGACAAAACATTTATTTATGAATGGAAAGAGAAATACATGCTCATTTAGCAAAGTAAAATACAATACTTTACTTTATTCCGTGGTTTACCACATTTTACGTCTTAGAAACAAGGCAAAAATTAGACATGATAAATAAGTCATGGAAAACTAAAGATGGAAGAGTTATACACTCTAGTTATCCACCCTCAGATTCCCTAGTAATTCAACAAGGGTCATTTCAATTTGAGGCATCAGCTTATATTAAGCTTAAATCTGATTTGGAGACAACTGTTAGCTATATATCCACTATATTTAAGCAGTTGAATTATACCAATTTATATCTCCAACATTTAGGTTAACATATTGAATCGCTTGAGGAATATGTCATTAAAATCCCTCATATTCCAGTCACAGATAGGAAATCTCCCAGTACGTCTAGGGAACCTATCATTAAACCTCCAATCGAGGTAAAAGGTTTTAAGTTTGAGGATCCAAGTGAATCTTTTGTCAAGGTTCTCGAAGACCGACTTAAAAACCTTAAGGTTAGTGTGATTAGTAAATCAGTAACACCACCTGTTCAGGCACCAACAGTCAGTGTGATTACTACATCAGTAACACCACCTGAACCAACCTTAGTAACTCCTGTTTCCACAGATACTGAGGAAACATCTAAGGATTCTTCCTCTGAGGAAGATATTATTTGCCTTCAGGAAAATTTCCTAGAAGTCAATAAGCTCAAATATGAGGAAAATCAAAAAAGGAGAATAGATCATCATTATTATTCTAGACCTTCTCCTGTAGATCTACTCTACGATGAAGCTGATAATCACATTCAGCATGATTATTCTACTAATTCCATATATGAATGGAATATTGATGGCATGGGTGATTCTGCTATACATAGTCTTCTCCATAGGATGATGATGTATAGTAGTGTCTGTAAAGTCAGAGGTAACTCTGACAAAGTCATTGCATAACTTATTACCTGTGGATTTTCAGGTACTTTAAAACGTTGGTGGGATAATACTCTTACTAGTGCTCAAAGGCATGAAATTATCAATGCTAAAAAATGGATTAAATTAGAGGCAGGTACCTCTGCACAAAGAGATACCCAGGAAGAAATAGGAGATGCAGTATATACACTAATCTCTACAATCCTAGATCACTTTACTAGTCATATCTTCGACCAAGGTGAAAGAGTAAGAACTCTTTTACAGAATCTGAGATGTCATTCTCTGACAGACTTCAGATGGTATAAGGATGTATTCCTTGCCCGGGTCACTAATTTAAGTGATAGCAGTAATGAATATTGGAAATCTAAATTCATAGATGGACTTCCTTATTTATTTGCTGAAAAGGTCAAAAAGGCCTTACGAACAGCCCATGATGGACTAACCATCCCATATGCTTCCTATACTTATGGCCAACTCATAGAAGTCTGTGTCCAGGAAGGATTGGCAATATATCAAGATCTTAAACTGAGAAACCAGTTAAAGAAACACAAACTAACTGAGAAAAAACAGTTAGGGGAATTCTGTGATCAGTTTGCAGTTGATATGCCGACATCACATAAAAGGTCTAAATCAACCAAAAAGGTGAAAGACCATTCTTCTTCCAAAAAGAAACCCCTAAGAAGGAAGAAGAAACCCAAGGACAAATCTGCGTATCCTAAATATTATAGGAAAACGAGTCCTAAAAGACCTTTTAAAGGACCATGCAATAAGTGTGGCAAAATTGGTCATTATGCAAAATATTGCAAAACACAAAAGAAAATTGAGACCTTAGAAGATGAAGATCTCAAATTAAAGCTTAGCAAAATAATGCTTAGTGAATCAGAGGAATCCCAGTCCTCTAGTCCCGAAGAATATGATTCTTCATCTGATTCTAGTACAGATGTTATATGCAACTGTAATACGATAGAATCTAAGCAACTAGATTATTTCAAGGAACTAGCTGCTATGAGTGGTAATATTGCTACCCTCACTCAAGCACAAGAAGATTTAATAAAATTC
Source organism: Parsonsia alboflavescens (assembly GCA_028571225.1). Lineage (NCBI taxonomy): Eukaryota > Viridiplantae > Streptophyta > Magnoliopsida > Gentianales > Apocynaceae > Parsonsia > Parsonsia alboflavescens. The sequence goes on along the minus strand of JAOXNR010043358.1, from coordinate 1,799 downwards.
TTAGATCAAGTGCAAGATCCTTCAATTAAAAGGATTCTAATTGAAAAATGTTTGGCATTAGAAACCCCTACACCAAACATACGACCTATCCAACCAGTATATAGAATGACTGAAGTATATGATAGGTTAAAGGAGAAACATAAATCTTCTCCTATTACCATTCAAGATCTCAAAAGGGAGATCCATGGGTTAAAATCAGAACTTGCTGATTTAAAATCTAAAAACTTAGAGATTGATGATAGATTATCTCTAGTTGAACTCAGAAATATAACTTCTGAAGCTTCTACATCAAAAAGCATAATCCCGCTTACTTCTGATAAATCAGCAGTCACTCCTGAGTATTTAAATGTTATACAACAACTTATTACTCAGAAATGGTATATAAGGATTACCATTTTAATTAATCAAACACATATAGTGTCTGATTTAATTGCTCTAGTTGATAGTGGAGCAGATATGAACTGTATTAATGAAGGTATAGTTCCAACTCAATATTTTGAGAAAACTATCCAGAATTTAACTTCAGCCAGTGGGGATAAACTCTCAATTAAATACAAACTCTCAAATGCCCATGTTTGTATTCAGGAAGCTTGTATACCAACTTCCTTTCTACTTGTGAAAAATCTATCACAACAAGTGATATTAGGCACACCTTTCTTGCATCAGATTACGCCTATCCAAGTAGACAATTCAGGAATAAATGCTTAATATGAATCCAAGTCACTTAGATTTGAATTTGTGACTAATCCTCAGACAATAATATTATCTGAGTTAAGAGAGGTTTTGTTAAAACAAAACCAACTCAACTTCTTAAAGAAAGAAGTCTGCCAAATGGGTATTCAGAATGCCCTCTCTACTCCCCAACTCAAGGAGAAAATTGCTCATCTTGAGATCGAGTTTTACAAAGATATTTGTAGTACTATTCCAACTGCATTCTGGCATAGGAAACATCATAGTGTAACTTTACCCTATGAACCGGGATTTAGTGAGAAAAATATTCCCACTAAGGCAAGACCATCCCAAATGAGTCAAGCATATCTTGATCTGTGTCAGCAAGAAATTGCTAGTCTATTAGAGAAAAAACTCATTAGACCTTCGCACTCCCCATGGAGTTGTACTGCTTTTTATGTCAATAAGAATGCAGAACAGGAATGAGGAGTTCCTAGGTTAGTAATAAATTACAAACCTCTGAATAAGGTCCTACAATGGATTAGGTATCCTATTCCTAACGAAAAAGATTTGTTAGATAGATTAAATCAAGATGTAATATATTCTAAGTTTGATTTAAAATCTGGATATTGGCAGATTCAGATTCAGGAACAAGATCGGTATAAAACCACTTTTGTTGTTCCAATAGGCCATTATGAATGGAATGTTATGCCCTTTGGACTAAAAAATGCTCCATCAGAGTGAATGATATTTTTAGTCCATATACAGACTTTATTATAGTCTATATTGATGATATCCTAGTCTTTTCTAGTGATATTACTTCTCATTTTAAGCATCTGAAGGTGTTTAAACATTTGATTTTAACCAATGCGTTAGTCATCTCTGCACCCAAAATGAAAGTGTTTCAGACTACTGTTCGCTTCGTGGGGCATAATATTTCTGGGGGGGATATTGTCCCTATAATTCGTAGCATTGAATTTGCTAGTAAATTCCCAGATGAAATAACTGACATAAAGCAGTTACAAAGATTCTTAGGAAGTCTTAATTATATTTCTTCCTATTACAAGAATTTAGCCAGTGATACTGCAATTCTTTATGCTAGATTAAAAAAGAAATCTAGTCCTTGGACT